>VYZP01069312.1:41859-61954 GCA_013400635.1 Hypocryptadius cinnamomeus | reverse complement strand
TAAGAGGTTCCTACAGTGGGTATGTGGGGAGAAAACAGAACACTTTTTCATAATTTGTTTGACCACTGAAAGCAGTTGAGGAGCAGATCCCTCACCAGTGTACATAGATTATCCTATGAGCAGCCACACTAGTCCACACAAGCTGAGGGTAGAGCCTGGCCTGTTTTGAATATTATCTCTGTTTATTTGTATGGTCTTTTGCAGTGTAATGACTGCTTCAATTGCATGTGTTTGACAAAACCAGAAAGGGAGTGAGATTTATTATTGTTTTGATACAGTCTCAAAAGGGAAGCTTTTTACTAGCATTTTAATACAGCCCTTTGTAAACACCCAGCAAAGAAAAATGCTGAATCCAATCCTTCTGCTAGTGCAGTCACTGAGTTTCCTCTGGCTTTAGTAGGAGCTGGACTGGGTTCAGTGTATGTGGTACTCTCCAGCATTACTGGTAATGAGTTAATGTGTTTTATATATTGATGCTTTTTGCTGAACAGTTCATCGGCTTTTTATGATTTGGTGAAATATAAAAATAAATTATTTGAAAAGTCAATGTTTCTATTCCTGTTCTTTGAAGGCGAGTTTAAATTGTTACAATATAAGATTAAAAAAAGTGTTCTCAAAGTCTGTGATAGAGTCTTTGTAGTCATTCCCCAGCCTCTCCATGCCACAACTTGTATAGTTAAGAGTATGCCCAACCATCCTCAGCTGCCTGAGCCCTTTTGGTATCCTCTTCCAGCAGTTCATCCTAATGTCACTGGAGAAAAGGAGAAAATGGTCCTGTGTCAAATGCAGCTGAAAGGCAATTTGTTACCAAATGTAAGGGGAGACCACAGGCTGCACGGACAGGCCATTTTTCTAAATGCCAGCTGGTTAATTTCCTTCATGTAGCATCAGTCTTTCTCTTCAGAAGTGGGCATAAAGGTTCCCAACAGCTATCTGGGAGCAAGGAATTAATAAGAAACAAGTCCACACGATTATCTTATAGGTTCCTGAGTCATTCCTTGGGGGCAGTTGGTAACACCCTTTTTATAGCCACAAGCTGCCAGCTCTTCTGCTTGCTTCTAAGTGGCAGAAGGCAGACATGACAATTACAATTGCTGCTGTGGGCTCATTTCCAGACTATCAGGGTTGGAGAGATGAAAGGAAGGAAGGGGACTCGAGGCAGTCTTTGGGACTGCCTTTCACTGGTGCTAATGCTGACTGCATCAAAAGGTTAATGCAAAGCCATCCAGTGTCATCTCTCTATGTCTTTTTCTATCTCCTCTAATCACATGGGTATGGATAGTCCTGCTGCTGCAATCAGGTGCTGTCGATGTGCCTGAAGAAGGTGCTGGCAGCTGCCCTCTATCCGTTCACACTGCAGGAATGTGCTGAACACTGTCAAAACAACACCCTTCTGTTGTGGTCTGCTTGTTCCTACTGTGTGTTAGTTACATACTCACTGCATCAAGGAATTGAAGCAGCACTTCTACCCTTAGGGACTGCCATTAGTCCATTGTCATGCACAGACCTGCTGCTCTCCCCTGGCCCTTTGTCTCCTGCCACCCCAGACACTGCTCCTGGGAATGCCTCCTACCCACTGTCTGCTTTGAAATCTGCACCACGGGTCCTGTCCTACGTCACTCCCTCTTTCAGCCCTTTATATCTAAGACACAGCCATTTCCAAGCTTCATTATACAATTGTCCAGAGCTGGTTGGCTGCAGCACTTTTGACTTCTGAAGCAATTCACCAAGCTGGCTCCAGTGTGAATTCAGGTGGGCATCTCCATGCAATAAATTATGTACTCTCTCTCCTTTTTACCTCAATTGGGAAATTCTCAGGAGTTGTACTGAAGGCAAATATTGCCCAGCATGGCCAGCAAGGGGATTATTACCTAACACAGATAATTTTATTTAACTTTAGAAGTCCAAACTCATAAAGGTGTCACACCCAGAAAAAAAACCATTGAACAAGAATAAGGAGAAATCACATCCAGATCACAGTGGTGAAGATAAAGCTGTGATGGCTAAAGAATGAAGGGGCAAAGAGGGGAAAAAGGGTTGTGTGTGTTTAAGCAGTATGGATGAATGGAAAAAGAGCTTCAGTGTGAAAAGGAAATAAAAGAGGTGAGTCCACAGTGAAGTTGTGCAGCAGTAAAGAAATGCAGGCCCAGGAGCTGGAATTTTTTCTCCTTTTCCCAGTCATGTTATTGACCCACTTCATTCCCTCTCACATGCAATGGCTTTCTTAGCTTCAGTTTCTTCACCTACAAGATGCCACCACTCTGCCAGAAAAAGGTTTCAGCCTTCATTTATTTAAAACCTTTTGGCTTCAAGGCAATTTTAATTTGGCTTTCTGCTGCCTGCCAAGTATCTGACTGACCACAGTAAACAATCCTGACCCAGGAGACCTTGTAAAGCCATGGTGAGACCTCCACAGTGGTCTCAAGATAACTTGAGTGCTGCCTTTTCCCATGCCCAAAACAGTCCCAAACAGAGTCAACACAAAAGCCAAAAATAGCTGTTCCTCTGCTAAATATCCCTGACAGCCCAGATGTGATAGCAGTTCTCACTCAAACCAATAAATTGTGCCCCAACAAGAGGAATATGGACATTTTCCTTTTATAGCAGGCTCAGTGTCAAGGTGGTTCTCTGTCCATCCCCTGGGGAGCTGTGCAGGAAGGTGAGCACATGTGAGGTCTTCACACCACCTCCACATTTTCCCTCACAGTCCTAAGAGGAGTCAGCCCAGACCCAAAAAGAAACACCACTGATTTGCCAAAGAGTTTCAACCTGGACATTAAAAAGATCACAAACATTTGAAAAATGCAAACAGAAGTCGAAACCCCCTGCCCCATGCAGGTACCAATCTAAACCTTCTCCCCAGAGATTCACCAGCACACAGGTTTAAAACCTTTCTTCTTTATTACCTGAACAGCAGGGCTGAGACAGGGTAGAAGGGAGGGAAGCAGGGATGGGACTCACCCTTTGAGCTGGGGTACCTGAGTGATCTGTACACAGGCCCCTGAGCCAAACCCTGCTCCTGCAGCACCCTCTGCTTCCCAGAGCACCCTCTGCTTCCCAGGCCAGCTCGTGTCCAATGCCTGCCTGTGGCTTTCACAGCTTGGGAGAGGCATGAGAGGAGCCACTGAAGGCACTTCTTTCTGTTTTGGGCTGCAGTTTTTCTGACTTTTCTCAATCAAACTGCTGCCCCCTCTTCTCCTGCGAGGAGATTGCACGTTGTGTTCCTGTTTATTCTCTCCTGGTTAAAGTTCTTGGGCTGCTTGGGAGAAGGTTGCTGGGGCAGATGTATGGCCCTCTTTTAAAAAAATAACTAGAAATAAAGCACCATTTTTTCTTTTTGATGGTTGCAATGGCAGGGGGAATATAAGCCAAGGTCTTGTAGACATCTCTTCATCTTCTCTGCAGTGTTTTTTTCCCCCTGCTTTTTTTTCCTCCTTTTCTTTTACTTACAGGTACTGATGTCAATCTTACCATACAAAATAACCGCAAGCAGACATCAGGTGCTAGCTGAGCAGAATCTAAGATCTAAAAAGCTGGTTGTGCTGTTCTTTGAAGCTCGTGAACTTGCAGTCATTTGTTCTCCTCTCAGATACCCAGAGCATTGTTTCACATGATCTCCATTAAAAGGATTCCTTTCAGAGAAATGCATAGGATGGTGGGACAATGATAAAGGAACTATGCATCCAACACCTTCATAAGCAGTCCATATTATCATGATATAAGGCCTTGAATACTCAGGCATAACCTCTGTCAGAATACAAGCACTATCATAAATTTTGCATGTCAGCCTGTGGGGTTTATGGACTGAATCAAACCCACAGGTTTAAGCTACTGTTTTGATGATTAACCTGGGTTTCAATGCTGCTATTTATTATGTTAGGCAAATAAACTATTTTCTGTTTAAATGAGTTTTCATGATCTTTTCCACACCTGGGAGTCAAGTGAAGCACTAAGAACTAGCTTTTGCCCATGGATGAAAAAAATGTGGGAAAGGAAACAAGAAAGCCATTTGCTGGGATTTTACTAAGAATCATTTCAGGTGTATAAATATAGCAGCTTGCCAAGCCTTTGGCCAGCAGAGCAGTGTCTGTGCAATAGCTCAGCTTTATTTTAACCTTTGCAGAATAATTCTTCGGAGACTTGAGGAGAAAGATGGTTTGGTATCTAAAGTCTTGACCCAAGACTTATAAGATTTTTCTTCTGAGTTTGCTGCTGCCTGCAGAGATCAATGTATTTCTCTCTCAGCTTTTGCTCCTCATATCAGCAGCTTATAAACTCTGGGTAACCAAATCCAGATACTTGTTTGCTGTTCAGGGTGGATGGAGCACGAGTTTGGTGGGACCTCAAGGCATTAGTGTGAATGTTCATTGATGTGAAACAAAGAAAAACAACAAAGAAGGAAAAAGGAGAACAAGTGTTTGCTGGATGGTGCACAGCAGGGGTGATTTCCTTGCTCTTTCAGGTGGATGCTCATGCGTTCCTTGCATGTGGCTGCAGTAGGCTGAGAGCTTTGCACTGATGTTTCTTAGCAGTGTCAGGCTGGAGGACACTGCTACTGCCTCAGGAACCAAGTCCAGCACCTCTGAGCAACGTGTCTTATGTGAAGAAAGAAGATGACAAGTCGGGATTGAAATTCCTCCAGGACTGTGACATCTTGGTTCATGCTGGTGTAGTAGAGACTCACAGCAAGGATCAGCACTGCACAAAACAAGAGCCACAGGAGCACAGGCAATCCAGATGATGTCCTGTCATCTGCTGAACGGTGATGAGGAGAAAAAAAGAAAGCAGCATTATTTTAGTGCCATCTTAAATGCTTCCCAAGTTTGATGCCCTGCTGATGCCTTTGTCCCAGTGTTCTTGCAGCAGCAGGGTACAGAGGGCTCTGGTGGTGAGCACTTCTGCAGGCATCAGTTAAGTGAGAGTGAGTCACACCTCCTGATGGAAGGTGGTGAGTATAAAAGATATCATCTAATGGAGCATTTAAAGAGTTCAATTATATACAATAAGAACAGGATTAGCATAGCTAATGCATGATCTCAACTTCCCCTCCAGCAATTATTTTTTATACCTTTGCCCTAAGTGTTAAGTTGAATGCTAGGAGAATAGGAAGCTACTTGGTCTAAATATTCAAAGTTCACAAATGTTCCATAAAAGAGAAAAGCTATAGATTTCTGTCCTTTTCCCTGGTAAGTCAGCTTGTTTGGGACTCCTGCTAATAATGGGAAGAGCCCAAACATGGCTCCATTAACCAAGAGGCATGTTCAGAAAGCTCTGGCAGTTTGAACCACTGTCAGTGTGTGCTAATTACACCAGAACATCCTCTGCACTTGCTCTTCAGCAAGAGGATATTGTAAAGATTTTTCCTGCCTTCAAAATATTTTTGAATATCTGCAGGTCGGGCACAGCACACATGTGGAAATCAGAGGGCTACACTCAGCCTGCTGACAGCTGTGTCCCAGTCCCTGCCTGTGTGTATCCATCCCTGGGCCTTGGGGATCCAGCTGGATTCAGCTCTGGCTGCTCTGTCTGACTGCATGGCCATTGCACAGTCGGCACTATTTCATAAAGCACTTAGAGTATTAAACATGCAGCATAAAGCCAAATTCATGCCTGAATAAAACCCATAGTGTGCAGCTATTTTCCTGCCATATGCACATAATCAATAAGGAGATAAAAATGTGGAGTGTATTATTATGGGTAAAGGGCCAACATTAGCTGTAACATATTTAAATTAGCTTCTACTCCGAGCCCTGGAATACACACCAGTCAATTAAACTGTCATACAGATGTACAGAGAGGAAGGTAAAAGTCATAAAACCAAGCCAGAAACACATAATAATGTATCAAAAAGTGTATGGGGAAAAGGTAAAATGTTAATAGGCAGTCATTTTATAGCTAACCAGAAACCAAATCAATGTCCCATAATAGATCTGAGTGAATTATTTGCAGCAAGTAATTTATTCATTTCAATTTAGCCCTTCTTTCTGTTTTCAAATTATCCATGTGCAGGCTTCAGATTTTATAAATTTGTTTATTTGGCATTATTCTATGAAGGGTTGATATGAAGGTGTTTAGCCAGGGAATTGCTCACCACTTTCTGGTTTTGCAGAGATCTGTGAGTTGGGAGTTGGTGTTTCCCTTGTGAGATTTCCCACACTTCCTGACTGGGTGCCCCACCTGCCTTTTCCAACGTGGGGCTGGGCTGATGAGCACACATGGGAGCAGGGAAACCTTCCTGTGGAAGCTGCACAGCTTTTCACATCAACCCTTTCATATGAAGTGCTTGTAACCTGTTTTAACTTTTAAA
Source organism: Hypocryptadius cinnamomeus (assembly GCA_013400635.1). Classification (NCBI taxonomy): domain Eukaryota; kingdom Metazoa; phylum Chordata; class Aves; order Passeriformes; family Zosteropidae; genus Hypocryptadius; species Hypocryptadius cinnamomeus. Next base: position 55,647 of record VYZP01069312.1, on the reverse strand, counting down.
AAGTTATTTTCCATGTGAAATTTCTGGGTAATCTCAAATGTAAAATTGAGCTTTCCTTATATCCTCTCAGTTAAGAAATATGTTCTATCCATGGAGAGGAAAAAATAATGCAGAAGAGTAATTCCACCTGCAAAATTCTGACAAGCTGTGCTCACAACAGCCTCAGCCCATCACTACATTTAGGTGTTGAAAATCAAATTTGCTTTTCTAGATTACAATTACAAATTTAATGCTTAAATTTGTTGGTTGAATTGCTTGTTGGAAGAGCACAGACCTGTGCCCAGTCTCATGGCAACTCATCTGAGAAAAGCACTGGACCTTGATACAGGAGATTTTGTCTCAGTTCCTGCCTTGGGTACATATTTCCACCATGCCCTGAAGAATATTTGATATTTGCCTTTCCATTGGGCCCTTTTCTGGCTGTAGTACCCTGTTTCTAGCCCAATAACAGCCCTAGATGATGCTTCCATTGTGATGAGCATACAGCCCCCCTTCCTGGATAAGAGCAATAGCTGAAGGATATGGGGAGATCTCCCTGAGAGGCTTTTTAGCCTCCCAAAACTACAGCTCTGTGTGTGTATATATCCATGTGTCTAGGTACCCTCTCCCCTTCACTGCACTGCCTACAGCAGGGCATGTTGCCCAGGCCCTCTAGAAATGATCACCATTATCAGAATATCCAGACACACACATCTGCTTGGAGGATCTGTGAGGCTGCCAGGCCTCAAAAAAAAAAAAACAAAACAAAACAACAAAACAAACAAACAAACAAAAAAACCAAAAAAAAAAACCCGATTATTTTTATTATTTCTACCCTGCTGATAGCATATAAATGAATTGTCTCTTCCCCTCATACGAAACTCAGCAGGGAGAGCTATTGTTTAGCTTGGGGTGCTTTCCCTGCATATCTTAGTGAGAAACCTGTACCTATTTGAATGCCATAAAATATATTAATTATATTTAAATTAAAAATAGCTTCAGGGATTTAATTTTTGTTTCCACTATTTGTCTTACTAGATGTCTTGTTTAAAATTGCACCAGACCTCATCAGCACCTTGTGCTGCTTATGCTGAGAAGAAAAAGCAACAACCATTGACAACACAAAATGCTGTGTATATGGAAGGGATGTTTGCACAGTGCCTCCCACCAGCTGCAAAAGCAAACTCAGGTTAATGCTATGGATGGCTCACAGTTATAATGTGAAAAATTCAACTTACCCACTACGTAGTCACAGCAGGAAATTACTAGAAAACAAAATGAAAATGTTTTTACTTGCCTGGAAAAGTCTCTTGGCAGCGGGTGAACAAGAAAAACCAGAACCCAGCAGTGTCTCTGAAATTGCCTGGCACCTTGGAGATGCTGGGCAACCTCTTACACCACTTTTGGCTCTGGGTGAGGACCTACCCAGACCATGCAAACATGCAGATGCAGGTGCAATTCAGGAAAGTGAGGAAAAATTATTGTGTGCTGGAATTCAGAGGCGGGATTGCTGCTGTTGCAGGGAGGTCAGGAAACAGCTCTGCTAAAACCCCTCCCTATTCCACATAATTCCTAGAAAGGAAAGGATTTAGACCAGCAGGCTGAAAGAATGAAAGTTAAGAAAGCACTGTCAGACTAACTTTCATCAACAATATCCTGGAAATGTGTCTGCTTGGCAGTCAGGCCCAGACACAATCCAGGATTAAAAGTCCTGGATTGGAAATGGAAAAATTTCAGTGGTGCCAGAAACCTTCATTTTACCAGCCTTGATGTGAGTAATATTGTGTGGACAAACAGCAAATAATCTAAATCACAGACTGATTGCAACACAGAATACTAATTATGGGTTGGAACATTTCTCATGTCTCTATGAAAAGGAGTCAGAGTCTTCTCCATGCTTGCAGCTCCCTGCACGAGTTCCAGCGTGGCTTTGCTGAAGCCAGAGCCAGGGGGAGACCAACCTGGTCCCCTGGGCTGGACTGACTGGAGGATTCCCAGTGCTGATATGGGGCATGGACTCTGGCAGAGAGCTGAGGGAGTTATTAATTCCCATCAGAATCCTGCTCTTGAGCAGTCAGATGAGCTTTGAGGAATTTTAATCTGACTCACTGAGTCTCTCCAGGAGTTCAGTTTTGGTGGGAAAGCCCAGGCCATGTCAACAAGCTTCTCAAGAAACAGCTTCCCCTTCATGCATCAGGAGGCATCCCAAACAATGTATTGACAAACAAATGAGAGTTCTGTTTATAGACACAGCAGATGCCAAGCCTTATTTTCAGAAGCTGTAGCAGTCCAAACAGGTGGCTGACATAGAAATTTTACCATTCTGCCACCTGTGTTTCGACCAACTGACATGTCAAACCCATATAATTTTAGTTCTGTACCAATAAATACAATTTTCTTGGTTGGATGGGTTGGGAAAGTCAGAAGGTAACACCAATTATTATTTGGTATGCCATACAGCATGTGCAGAATTGCAAACTGCATCCTTGTGCCAGACCTCTGCTGAAGGTCATTCCCAGTTGCAATATTTTGGCTCATAAATGAAAAGACCAGAGGTTTTGTTAGTTGTGTCAGTCCTTGGGTGCCTTTGTTGGCAGAAGTTATTACATCCTGGCTGATAGGCTCAGTCCTCTGCTGCTGTATTCTGTGCCATGCTAGTTACACACAGTGACATAATTATGTTTAAATTTGGTCTGAGTGGAAACCTTGCTCTGGGGAAGCCCTGGGGCCCAGCCAGGCCCATGGTGTACAATGACCCCTGTGGGGGCTGACTCAGGAGTCACTGTGACAGCAGCTGAGCGTGAGGCAGGAGCCTGTGTCCTCCCAGGGCAGGCAGGCAAATGGACCAGGTGCCGTTCTGCAGAGCGCAGAGCAAACATCATCCACCCTCTGCTCCGTGCTGAGCTGAAAATCACAAATTATCAGAGGGGGAAGCTGATGTGGACAGACAGAGTGGATGTTAAAAGCTGGAAAGGTCATGCCAGAATTCCTGGTAGCTTGAGCATACCATGTTCAATGACTTCTTCTGGCTCACGAAATCGAACCCTTCGCTCTGCTCTCCGCTTTTCCCCCACAGCTTGGTCCAGAGGTGGCCTTTTCCTCAGTATGGAAGGAGGAGAGCTGCTGTCATCTGTCTAAAGAGTTGATCAAAACACAAAACACGTGCTCATTCAAACAGGGTGAAGTATCTGGGTGAACTTTTGATCTTTGGTGGATATGTTACCGTTTCCCTTGAAGGACATGATATGTAACTTGTCTGCTTGGACATAGCCAGACCACTGTAATATTTGCAGCCAAACAAAAGGGATATTCCTACATTGCCATTCATCTTCAGTACTCTGAAGGTGTATTTCCAGGGAAAAGGATAGGTAAAGCAATGGACAGCAAAATGTTCAGAAAGAATTTCTCTAAATTGTAACAAATATTTGCTGAAGGTGGCTGCTCAACAGCCTTGGGCTGTTCTTAGAAGAACATAAATGTGATATGAAATATATGAACCATATCATTTTGAGCACCTTTGAAATATTCTGAGCTAAGCAGTTCCATTCAGAATGCAGCATTACCATTTCAGCAACTGGGACTGTGCAGCTTATTTGGGTTTAGACACTCCTGATGGGTACAAGAAGGTAATTTATTTGCATTTGAATATAGCAATTATGCTGTTGCTCTGGTTTTTGCTTGGAAACCACATTTAGTCTTTGACAACAGAATCATAATGCTGTGGATTCTTTGAAATTACAAGAAACAGAGCTGTAATAACAGTAATAACTCACTGTTCTGCATGGGAATGCTCCCACAGTCAACTGCCCAAAGTGAATCCAAAGAACCTTGATTCAGACACCCACTGTCCCCTGGCAGTAGAGAGCAGATGGCAATTTTTCTGTTTTTCAAAGTGAGGAGTAGAGATTCTTAACATTTTATTTTTAAGACTGAAGTAATCTTCTCTAGCCCTGTCCATCTCTCCCCTCTGTTCCTCTGCTAGATAAAGGTTATTATTTCTTCTGGATTTCTCTCTGCTCCCTTTTCCACCCCTTGTTTGTTGTTCCCCCACTCAGTGATTGCGTGCTCCTTACTTCAATTTTTCTCCTTGCTTTAATCTTTCTACTTCTCAATTATCTACTTTTGTCCTTTTTTTGACCCAAATGCCATTGCCTTGCCTTCTTGTTGGATGCTTTCCCCATGCTCACCATTTCACACACCCACTCCTTGGACTGCAGAAGCAGGATTAGGTCCCAGTGACTGCAATCTAGGGGTGTCAGATCCCAGAGTAAAGGGGATAAATAGGTTTTCTTACACATCACATTCTGGATAACCTCAAAAGACATATTACATAGCCAGCAGGAACTGCCATGGGGTGAGGAATGTCTTCAGCTTTGATTCCTTCTCCTGAGAGATTCATAAAACCAATCTCATCACTGCTAAGGATGCTTTCTCTGATCCTGGGGTCATAGCACCTCTGTCTCATGACTGGGGACTGTGTGTTGGAGCTCTGTGTTTTTCATTCATCAGCTAAGAAGCTGGAAGCCCCATTCAGGTTATGGAAAACCTGGATTTCACTTCTTTCTGAGTCCAAAAAAATACAAAGCTATGTCTATGTACACGCCCTCATCATCAAGGTTATGGTGCACACACGGGAGCGGGGAATCTCAGTCTCTGCCACTGGAGCTGTCTTGTTTGGCCTTGAATAATTAAATATTCATTGAGCTAAAGAAAGAAAGAAAGAATGACTTTACAGCCTCGTGTTTGGGTGCTCCCTTGGGGGTGGCAGAAGTCTGCTCCTATCCTTGCTCCAATGAATACTTAATATGTAATACTTAAATATTCATTGGAGCGGTCACTGGGAGCAGGGTCTCTCATCTACCAGGTGAATACCCCAATCCCTCTGCAACAGCCACACACACACTTACTCACATAATGAATATTTGATTATTCTGTGTAAAATGAAACAGGTTTAGGGAGACACAACCTAGCTCAGGCTAGGGGTGGTTATAGCTATAAGGGCTTCTCCTGTGGCACGACCAAGGAAACTGAACCTTCTGTTTGAAGAGATTTATAACTCCAAGTGCAGCTGTTGCCCATATGAGCTTTTCCAAACACTTAGCAGTGACATTACATCAGAAGAGAAAAACATGAAACAACTGGCTGCTTGGATAGCACCTAGCTAAGGAAGACCTTAAAAAATAAGTGATTTCATGATATTCACTAGACTTTAATAGCTTACAAAAGCTACACGTAGTCAGAACAAACAAAACACTGTCCCCTCAGACAGAAATCTGGTGTTAGCATACTGTGACAAGAGCTGGAAACCTACCAAAGTGATAGCTGGGTAATTGTATGACCCTAAAACCAACCCATTTGTAACAAGCCGCAGGCACTGGACACAGGACTTCATCACCCATGAGAAGATTACTTACCTGCAGCTCTTTGGCACTAGGATCAGAAAGTGAGGCTGGACATATCTGGGACATGTACTCTGGATGCCAACATGAAGCCTCCCACATGAAGCTTTGGATGGAAAGCCTCTTGCCCAGAATCTGAGAAGGACCAGGGAAAAGCATCCAGAGACCCCTGAGCAGCGGGGACGGAGCCGGCAGCGGCACCGCGCAGGCGGGAGCGGCCGCGGAGGACAAGGAGCGGAGAGAAGAGTTTGTGTCCTTTGTACCAGGGTTGGTGTGGGAAGGATGAGATGTACTCAGGAGCCAAAAATAGCACCCAGTGATAATACTGGCTGTGCAGCTGGAAGCAGGGCTGTCCTGGCAGCGGGAGAGGGCCTGAATGGAGCAAGTCACAGATAAACACCTACATGTTTGTTTTGTGTGAATGTGAAGTTGGGGGTTGGTTTTTTAACAGCAATTGCTGCATTTCTGTGATCATGTTGGTTGCCTTTCCAGAATCCATTCCCAATCACAAAAATCTTGCAAGTGGGATTGCTTTTAATCCTTCTTCCATTCAAAATATGTGGGTAAAGTCACCAGCAAATTATAGAAATACAGTGGGATGACAGATATCTCCCTCCAGAACAGTTATGGCCTCACTTTATATGTTTTACAAATTAAATCCATTATTATAGTAATAAAGTGGGATTTAAACATTTGACATTTCTACTCATATTATAATAAGATTATTGATAGAAAGAGAGGTGATTTACTGTTCAAGAGGCTTTAACAGTCCCTTGTCAAATGCTGAAGGCTGGGCATCATCAAACATACAATTTCTAGTTAGAAATACCTGCCATGATTGCTGAAATATACTGGTTTGTTGTCCCTGCAAGCACAAGCTTGTGCTTTTTTTTTTTCTTTTCTTTTTTAAAATTTATTTATTTTATTTTATTTTTTAAATTTTCCTGGAGCTATTTATTTGCAGTGCCATGTGTAATGTACATGGTTTGAATTTATAGCAGGTGGCTGGATGGATATTTCCATGTCATGTTCAGGCTGGCCCTTGCTCTGCAGTGCAGAGAGGGTGGCAAGATGCTCATACAGGCTCTGGGAACCAGAGGGCACAGCTGTTCTGTGGGCTTCACTACTTATTCACTTCCTTTCAGGGATATGGGGAATGGGTGGATAGATGGAAAGGGTTGGGATCCTCCCCCAGAGAAAACTGGGCCAGAGCAGCAGAGAAGGGTTTTGTGGCTGATGTGGGGTCAGCAGACCCCTCAGGACTTGCTGCCCTCCTGCAGCTCAGCCTCTGCATGGGTGTACTGTCCTCAAGCCTGCCCTTAGTGACCTAGTATCCATGTGGAGAGGAATAGATTTGGCTGGTCTAGAGCTCTCCACTGAATGCACCATTTCTAAAAGCCCCCTGAAGAAAGCTACCTTACCTTCTCTTTCCTGTGCATTGGGGTGATGGAGGGCTTTTCCTCATGCTGAAACCAGCTCACAGCTTCAGGCCTTGTGAAATGCTTCCAAAATCCCCTTTCTGCTGTGTCCTGCAAGTGTTCCACAGAGGTTATTTCAGTAAACCTAGGATGGCTTTTGGTGGGGAAAAGACAGTCTTTAAAATTTTGTCCATAGTAGATCCTAGACAGAAAGGTGACAAAGCCTGTCAAACAGTGGTCCCTGGCTTCTCTGGCTCCTCCTTCCTCCTGTTGTGATAATCACTTACTACTAATTCATGTAAGAAGGAATTTACCTGCCTGCTTTGGCCAGCAAAACTGATGAAGGTGGGATTAGGGAACTCAAACTCTAGTCCTCATCTAGCTTTGACTTTGTCCATGGGAATTGTCTCATTTTCTTTTATTAGTATCACCCAGCGAGGGACATAAGAAGGTCTTGTGCAGCCTCTTATTCCTGCAAAGTGGGACAATGCACTTGTCAGCTTTTAGACCCAAAGGAAAAACCTTGTTCATGCTTTTTTCACTGAACCTGGCTTTGTCCAAAGGAAGATTTTACAGTTTTCTAAGTATTTGGGCAAAGATATTTTGATAATTAAAAAAAAAGAATAAAAAACTGAAAAAACACCAATGCAGAAGTTGATGGGATTTGTTGTATTTAAGAAATAGACATATGGAGACAACATTTATTATTTTTCATGCCAGAAACCATTTCTTTTCATTTCTAGATACCCCTTAAATGTAAACAATTTTTTTTGTTCATTTGATTGAAAAATAATTGGGCAGCTTATAAATGTTTTCATGAAAGATTGCTATCTAAATGCCAGGGATGATAATTTCATAGTGGCATTCTCACTTTTATCTCAAGAAGTGCTAATTATATTGATAGTAATGGTTGTAAATGCTTGAATAATTAGTAGTTACCTGGGCACTCAAGTTTCAGTGGATAAAGATGTCAGGAGTTCAAATCTCATGACAGGGACAGTTGCATTCATACTAAGTGCTTTTGATTGTAGTTTAACAACCTAAAATTGGATATATGTTAGGAATAAAACACAGCCCAATGCTTAAAGTAAAAGAATCTGGGAAAATAACTTCTCTAGCCTCTGAAATCACTGGTAATAAATAATAGTTACTATAGTGGGATGATTTCTGCATTAGAAGCTCTAAGACTTTCCTTTCATATTGCCCTTCTTTTTAAAGCAATTTTTCATCTAAGATTTGATCTCATTTCATGCAAAGTACACCAGAAACAAAGCTGGACAAATAATTCATAAATGAATTATTTAGCTTGTGAGTGTCACCTCTATTTCTTTCAGCTAATTGTTCACAAATAGATAGTGACTTTTGTCAATGTATTCATTATTCAGATTTATTCAGTGGATAATTGCTGGGAGTAATTCTTTGTCTGTAGATTGCTTGGAATCATTTTGCTGTGAACATTTAATAGTAAAAATCCATCCAGGGTTTCAATAAAAGACAAACTAAAATTATCTAGAACTACTGATGTAGCCCCAATGTAAGGCAGTCTTAAAGAGCAACACCAACATTTTAATCAAGAAATCCACTACTTCCCATGCTACATAGGAGAGAAAGCAAAAACATTTCAACTATCTGTGTAGCACTGACATTGAATGGTGCACATTGCATATGCAAATAAGTTTTTACAAGAAAAGGGGTTGCTTAAGTGTTTGCTCAGCAGAAAAACAAAACGTGCCTAAACAAAACATGATTGACTTCCCAGAGAATAAATATGAACAGTCCCCACAAAGGAATTAACTGCACAGCCAGTATTTTTTCTGCAATACCTCAGTGGAAGATGTCTAGGAAATAAACATAACATGATAAAACAATTTTACACTCAGAGGATAGCCGTGTAACCATATGAACTCTTTTTCCATTTCCTTCTGTGGGAATAAATATTTTAGACAAGCAAAGTACTTTGTAAATGATGCCTTTGTGGGGATTCGTCTGGCCTGGTTCAATTATTCTGAAACCTAGCAATTTTCTCATATCATTGAATCTGCTTTTATTGCAAATAGGGTCATAGAAATAGTCACTCATTGCAGTAATGGACTTCGTTTATCTTAACTATTAACACTTCCAGTAGGTTTACACACACACACACACACGTATATATTCAATATTTATGGATATGCACAGTGCATATATATTAATAATGAAGTAACTTTATCTCCAACAATCTGAAAACAAAATCACGTAATACCATACAGTGTGGGGTGCAGTGGTAACTGGAAGCAGCATATCAGGATAACAGAACAGAAGAGGAATAAATAAATTAGAGGGGAGTCTTCCATATCTTCCTCAACTTCCAGAGTGTCAATTGAGCCTTTGTTCAGTACCCCACCTTTCGCGGTTCTGTGTACTCTTGATTAATAATTTAGAGATGCACCTTTTGGAAGCAGGCTAAGTTTTGTGTTTGCCAAGAGTGATTTTCCACTAGTCAGGGAGTACATCAGGAAATAAAACAGCAAATTGCCCCACAGAGTACAATTGGCTGTTGCCTTCTTCCTTTTTCTGCCTCTGGAGAAACAGATTTACTGCTGAGAGTTCTGGGACACCCATGAGATGTCACACAGCACCATTTCTTCTCCTCAACCTTCCAGTAAAGGAAGCACTGCGTAAATCCTAGCCTCAAGACAATAATCAGCTCTTTGGACTGCATGTTTCCATTCCACATCCAGAAGGATCATGATTAATCTGTTGTCTGGTGGTCAATCCAAAATGGGACTTTTTCATGGAGTTGGTGAAAAAAAAAATCAACAGCAAAGAATAACGGAAGCAGAGCACTGGATGGGAAGATGATCTGGTAACATGGTGTGTGTAGCCAGCCAGGATGAAAGCAATCAGTTTTCCTTCCTGCATATCTGTTAGTTCCTGTGATGGCCAGAAAGCTGTGAATCCAGGTCTGTTTTTCCCCAAGGAAGTGCAATTGTGATCAGTGCGAAGTGCAGCATCAACAATCCCTGTCCATGAAGGACCGACAGGATTGCCCTCCCAGTGGGACCTCTTTGCCCTTTAGTTATTACTGCTCTGTGCTGGAGCTTTTCATGGTCACACAGGTCTGTAAGTATCCCTTTGGTGCAGGTGGGCAGACCTGGGCCATTCACCCAGGACCTGTGGGCCTGGATTGCTAACCTTTGTAAAAATTGGATTGGGGTGGTGATGCTGCATGTGGCCATCTGATCCATCACAGCAGAACTCACTTCTGAAGGCAGAGTCATGGCCCTATTTGCAGATGTAGCATCTCAGGATTGTTTTGGTTGGAAAAGATCTTTAAGGTCAGTGAGTCCAAGTGTCAGCCAAGCACTGCCAAGGCCACCTCTAAACAATGTCCCCAAGTGCCACATCTAAATGTCTTTTAAATACCTCCAGGGACAGTGACCCAACAGCTTTCCTGGGAAGTCTGTTCCAGTGCTTGACAACCCTTTTGGTGAAGAAATTTTTCCTTATATCCAATCTAAACCTCCCCTGGTGCAATCTGAGGCCTTTTGCTCTATTTCTTGTTAATTGGGAGAAGAGGCCAACACCTCCCATCTACAATCTTTTTCCAGGTAGTTGTAGGGAGTGAGACAGTTTCCCCTGAGCCTAATTTTCTCCAGTCAAAACTGGAGCTGCTTTCTCAGCTGCTTCTCAAAAGTCTTGTGCTCCAGACCCTTCCTCAGCTCCATTGTCCTTCCCTGGACCTACTCCAGCACCTCAATGCCTTTCTTGTACTGAGTGGCCTAAAACTGAAAACAGGATTCAAGGTGCAGCCTCACCAGCGCTGAGTACAGGGGGATCGTGTAGCAAATTCTTCAAAGTGATGATCATGTTCCTGGAGCTGTGGCACCAGTTTAAAATCCACATTGTGCACAGGTTTTTCCTGGTTTTAAACTGGGCTCTTTTCTAAGATAAAGACAGAAGCATGGAGCAGAATTGTTGCAGGGTTTTGCATTATGGTGAGAACAACCCTGCTGCAGGGCAGAGCAAGCTCTGCTCTGTTTGGACTGACTGGAAGTGATTTAACTCTGTTGAGGAATTTGGTCTCAATTTATTCCTGGCATGAGTTCATTGACTTATAAAAGGCATGAATCTGTCTCCATTTCTTAAAATTGCCTCTCTTATTCATGTGTCTTTCCGGGTAGATGTTACAAATAACCACAGAGGACTTGTGATGATATATAGTAAACATAGAGAGAATTTCTGGCTGCTGAAATGAACTTTCTAAATAATTACAGAATGATTCCACATCCATTTCATAATTAGACTCCTGAGATTGCAGCCAAGCTATTATTTGTGATTCAACATGCATTTTTATTTTAGAAATGTCCCACAGCCATTAGGTTTATTCCACCTGAGATTTTCTAATTTGTTCTGATCATCCTGTCATTGGGGCCCAAAATGTAAAACATCTATTGATCCAATAAGAGTTACCAAGGAACTAAATGCTAATATCTGCTGTTGGCTCACTGATTTCAAATCAGTCAGCCTTGTTGATGTGGGATGTGGGACATGGACAGGGCTGGAACGAGTGAGGTCATTCTGAGTCAGCTTTTGTTACACACTTACTGTATTTCAGGAACAAAAACTAGTGGAACTGTAACTTCTGCCCACAGCATTTGGGCTGCTGTTGATGGCAGGGCTGCCATCAGCCATGAGATGAATTTGGAGAAACCCATTGCCAGCAGGAGGACATCTGAGCTGGCATAAAAGAGAAAAGGCATGCAAAGAAAACCCCTTAGAAACAGGGAAAGTGGAACTATCTTCAGGAGTTCTATTTTAGCAGTAATCACTCTGTGCTTGATGTTGTGTTCATTGGGGCTTCCTGCCCACATTCCTTGATGAGCTTTGACCTGAGGAGAAGTCCTAGCATGACTGCAGGTTACAGCCTGAAAAGGGGATTAGTGGTTTTGTCTTAATCCCAGGTTTCAAAAGACTCCAATTGACTTCTGTGAGCCACTGTGCCTCCTCTAAAAAGGATTTTAGAAACCTGGCAGCCATTAATGCCAAACTGGCTCTGAGAGGAGCAACAAGCAAGGCTGACAGCAATGGGAAGGGAAGGAGCCAAGGGAATCACAAAGCACCAAGGCACAGGCAACTACACAACATGATTTGAGGGCACTGATGTAAATACACTTGAGCTCCATTTGTAGGGTCACCTTGGAAGAGGATTAGATTAGATTAATGACAAGAAAGAACAGAAAAATGGAGAAAAGAGCAGATTGAAGTGTAACAAAAGCCCAAATGAGTAAAAGACCCCCATTAATTGGAAAGCATTTGGATGATGATATTGGATGATAAAGATTATAAAAAGAAAGTGGCAAATCCCTCTGTCATTGGCAGCTGCTTTACATTAATGTTAAGTATATTAATGATGATATTTGTTTTTCTAATTAGTATGTAAGTCTCTCTCCTCCACCTCTCCAAGCTCTGGAGACTGGTGATTTCAGAGAAAAACAAATAGGTTTAACAAAAAGTAATTGGTACAACTTTCAAAACTGGCCGAGAGCTTCTGGAGCTTATATTCAATTTAATCTCAGTTTAAGCTGAGGCAAAGAAAATAAGCAAGGGAAAATTCAGGCAGAACATCAAAGTACACTTGTTGGCATCAGACTATATAGATAAGTCAGGTTGAAAGCCAGTTATGTTTTGCAGAGGCAAGCTGAATATTTAAGTTGTGCTTTCATCCCAAAGCAGAGCATCCTTTGGCATTCCTGCAAGAGATTGTAGGATCCTGCTCACAACAAGACAATTTGTGTTTTACAATGGGGTAGCTGAGAGCAGGATGTGCTTTGAGAGCAGAGTGGGAAAACAGGGTCTGCCTTTGACCCCTGGCATGTTTGAATCAGAACCTTCAAGTGCAATGCCCCTAAGATGCAGTTTCTTTTTAGCTGCCTGCTAACAGCTCAGCTGTCTCTCTTTCTCTCTTTCTCCCCCATTCTCTCCTTCATTCTTATCAGAAATTTTGTCCAGGATCAGGAAAATTCTCAGCTTAAATTAACATGCTGGTCAGAATCATCTCTGCCTCAACAAATGCATTTTTTTTTTCTCATGGGTATATTTTTCATAAAGAGCCTTTCAATCAGTCTCCTCAATGAAACAGTAAAAATTACTTTGCCTTTTCTTTTAAAGGCAGAGAAATACAAAAGCAAGGAATGAAGCTTCATGGGACTGCTGTGGAGATGCTGAAATAATAGTGTCTGAAGAGAAAAGCATGGAAGCTGAGCTCTTGGTCTATTATGTGATTCTGACTACATGGCTGTTCCCTGACAAAGACAAAACTTTTGGGTACACTTGAGCTGGTGCAGTGTCTTGCATTCTCTCTTTCATGCATTATACCCACTCCAGAAAGTGTTTCTGGGAGAAGTTTTGAGACTGGAGTGTTCCTATAGTTAGCATTTCTTCCTATGTTTGGAAATCTGAGAAAATATTAGATTCTTTCTGGAGCATACTGGGCCAAAAGGCTCTTTGCAACTCTAAAGTGAAGATGATGGAAAAGTGACACCACCACTCCTCCTTCCCAGAAGTTCTCTCCTGCCTTTGTGACACTTCTGTGGATCTGAAACACATTTTCCTGACACTCCTGCAGATCTGAAACACATTTTCCTGACACTCCTGCTTTTGGAAAGGTTTGTTACTTGCTGTGTGGATAATGCCAGAACTGGGAAATACTGTCAGCTTCTTCAATGGTACATTTGACAGCCCAAATCAAAAGGTTCTTAGCAAGGGATGCTCCAGGGGCCACCACTCCATCATGTCTTTCAGGAGGATCCAGTGTGAGACAGAATCAGTGTCAGAGATTTAAACTAAGAAGTGCCAGGTTAATCAAAGCTGGTGGGTTTGCTCTCTTCTGTGCTCTCCATTGTCATTTCAGAAAGGGGACCTTCAGCTCCTTCGCCTTTACCAAACACAAATCAAATAATTGTAAGGGAAAGGCAGCAAAATGACACTCCTTCCTTTTAATTTTTTTTTTT
>VYZP01069312.1:1041-41811 GCA_013400635.1 Hypocryptadius cinnamomeus | reverse complement strand
TTTTTTTGGGAATATGAAACATAAATAAAAAATACAGAGGAGCAAAAAGGGAATTAGAAGAATTTCGAGCAGGTTGCATTGGTAGCTGTCACCTTTACTTGTCAGTTCAGAGTTTGATTTTGAGGCAGCATGTGGTAGAAATGGGCTGGCACTGGAGAGGAGAAGTTAGTGCTCCATGTAGCAAACACCTCACAGAACTCCAAGATATCTACTTATCTCTTTTACAAAACCAAGGCTGAAAATGTCTTGGGGATGATTTCTTCTAAATTTTGGCACTACCCCAGCTCATGCAGTGGTAATTCTGGCCTTTCTATCTGAAATCTTTACTTTATTTGTTCCCCAAAAAGTAAAGTAGCTGCTCTAGGATGAATATATAGAACTTTGCAAATTCAGATACTTGTCAAAATTTTTTATTGCAAAACATACTGCTCTGAATCATGATCCATTCATTCTAGGTACTTTATCTGAGCAAAACAGAGTTTAATTCCCAGATTTGGGTATGTCATTAGGAGGGGAACATGGAGCTTTCCTGATCCACACCATGTTAAGCAGACCAGCCCTCCTTTCTGGAGGTAAAATGGGTTGTTTGGAATTTGAAATGTTGATTGTCTTCTTTTCAACATTCATGAAAAAACGGGCTCTAGGGAAAGTGATTACCATATTGCTTTTATACTGAAAAATTCTAAAATGTCTGATGAGTTATTTTGCTGCAGCTCCTATTAAGGGTTACTATTGTTCATAAATAATGCGCTCAATTTCATCAGCCTTGTTTAAGACCAGAGCTGTATAAGAGCTGCAGACATTGGCAAAGAGACTGTTCCTACCCTGTATTCTGTATAAACTGAAGGAGCAATGCCACCTTACACCAGCACAAAGACCTGGCCCACAGTTTTCAGAGAGGCTGAATATAGACAAAAGAAGCCAAGAAGCTGCAGTGTTTTGACAGGAACAGGTTAAGCAGTTTAACGATAGAGGCTCTCTCCACACTGGCCTGTGCAGCCCAGAACACACAACCTTTTTTAGACGTACCTGTTGGTCACGATGAAAAATGTAGGCAGCATTTCATACTGGCATGTCTGGCTTGGGAGGCCTGCTCAGAAAAATCCCTCATCAGGGCAGCAGCTGTCTCCTTCCCCAGGGCAAATTCCTTTAAAGCTGTCAAAGATGCTGTAATCAGACTAGGTCATCAAAACCGGTCCTCCTGAGGACTGGAAATAAGATCCAGAGATGAGCATTCAGCTACATGGGCAAGGTCTAAAACACTAAAGTTTCCATTGAAATTAAATGAAGAGACTGTAATTGCTGTGAAAGAAAAGAGAAGCAATCATTGGAAGAGCCCAAAAGCTTTCAGAGCACCTCCTGAAAGGATGCTTGCTGGGAAGCAGGGATCTGTGTACTGAATAACAGAATCTGATAACTGAGCACAGCTTTTACAGGGAAAACAACTGTGATAACTGCTGGAGCATTTGACTCTGTGGCTCCTGGAGAGGCAAATTTCAATTGAGATTTCAGCGCACAGCTGAGTAGTTTTATTATCAGGTTAAATAAAAAAGGTTAATAAAGTAATAAAAATGGATTCTTTGCATTCTTGACTTCAAAACATGGAGCTGTGGTCAATATGCTTAATAATTTGTAAATAGAGTGAAACAAAGCACAAATAGCCATGGCGACCATGGAGAGGGGATTGCTGTGAGCTTGTACCCTCCCTTGCACTTTTGCTTGCAATAGCAGTATTTCAGTTTCCATAAATAAGGTAAGGTAAAGAAAATTAACAGAGTTCCTCTCTGTCCAATGTTTACTGCTGTTACTGGAGTTACATCTGGGACAAATTTGACTTGGATTTGACTAGACCCTATCTTGGATAAAACAAAAGGGAATCAGTGTACTTGATTTTAGCTGTATTTACTGTAAATTATTTACAGTGTCTCCAATTTTAAGTGATTGATCCCTGCCTGAGGAATAGTATCAGAGTAAACAGATCAAAACTTGTCCTTTATGCTTCTGCAGTGCTCTGACATTACACCAGATACTGGCTGCCAACTCTTTCCTACTTTTTAAATTAAAAAAAAAAAAAAAAAATCACCACCATACATGATGTGAATATTTGCGTAACTACAGAAAAAAATGGGAAATAAAAAACTTCTTTCCTAAGCAAGAATAGCTGGGGGAAATCACTGACTGAGCTACCCATGGGGGAGCAGGCAGTGCCTTGGCTGCTGTGGTGGGCACGGGAGAGGGAATGGGGAGCTGCAGAAGCTGAAGTAATTAACAGGAGGAATCCCAGGAGAAGGGGAGAAGGAAAATGGAGGTAATATGCTCCACTGGAGCTTGTGAAAAAAGATAGTTGGAGGAGAGGTTGCTGAAGCACAGGAGAGGTGGAGGTGTGTCAGGGAGGCATGAGGAACTCTGAGATGGGAGACCCAGAACAGCAAGGCAGAAAGCTGGTGCAGACAGGCAGGCAGCAGTCCCAGGAGGTGGATTATGAGTGACACCAAGGAATTCATTTCCCATTTCTGATTGCTGTATTGGTCAAAGTGCCCAAGAATATGTTATGCCTCTGTGCTGATTTTTCCATCTGTCTGCATGGGAAACAGAGGCACCAGGTTGCAAAATGACTTGCCCTCTCATAAATGCAAGAGCAGGGCTGAGTGCTGGGTCAGCTTACTGCCCATGCCACCTCCTAAAACTCCCCTGCTACCAGGGGCAGGTGACTGCTCTGAGACACTTCAAGCAAAGGCTTCTGTGGGCTGTGCAGCTCACAACTATCCAGGGAAAACACCCTAAGAATAATCAGATCATAAAACCTGTGGGAAATGCTGCTATAAATCCTGTAACAGCGAAGAGCAGCCCTGCAAAAGTTTTGCGGTGAGGCAGAGCAGAGTGTGGAGCAGGCAGCAAAGAGGAGTAGTGCAGTAGATATAAAGCCATGTACTTGCCTGAGCACTCACCGAGGGCTCTGTGTGAGTGAGCAGCAGGGCTTCCTCAGCTGTTTATCCTGCTGAAGGATATTTAACCACCCAGTCAACTGGCTAGAGCTCAGCTGGAAACACACAGTGCCAAAAGCACAGGAGATGGAGCCAGTGCAATAANTATTTAACCACCCAGTCAACTGGCTAGAGCTCAGCTGGAAACACACAGTGCCAAAAGCACAGGAGATGGCGCCAGTGCAATAAACACAAGGCTGCCTTGATTTTTTTTTTTCCTGTCTAATTATATATCTATGTTCAGTGTTCCTGGGACTGAATTATAACCTTAAATTTGCTTTTCCTTCCTCAAAGGCTTTGTCCCTGAGTTAAGCGACCAAGAACAAAACAACAAGTGTCTTTGCTCTGCAATCTCCTTGTTGCATTATTCCCATATCGAACCTGGCAGCTTCCAGCCTTCCCAACACTATAATTAGAGCATCTCCAGCCATTGAAATAGCCCTGACCCTCACCACAGTGCTGACCTGCCTGCTTTGCAGCTCTCATCTGTCACACACAGCAGCTCCTTCCCCATACAAAGCGAGTGTGTGGAGGGGACAGGGATTTTGCATTTCGGCTGTGCCTGACCAGAACCCTGAGCCTGAACATCATGCTGCACACTCTGCCCTGTGTTAGGGGAAGCTGACTGTGCCCCAGTTTGCCACTGAAATGGGGGAGCTGGAGGAATTAAATTTGACATTTGACATCTCTTCAACCAGGCTGCTTCTTGAATTAGTGCATGAAATTCAGCTCTTCTGTCAACATCTCATTCTTGTTTGATATATAGGAACACGCAAGCAGGCCGTGGCTGGCTGTACTGACTGCTGATTTAGGGAGAGCTGAGACCCTAGGATAAATTAACACAGCCTGGTTTACTTCAGTCTGTTCTGTTTGTTGGGCTTCCAGCTCCATACTCCCCCCACTGAGAACTGGGAGGACCCCATCACCTGCCAGACTCCCTGCAAGGTCTGGGATAAGAGGAAAGAGCAGGGGGTTTCCCCATCAAGCAAGGATTGCTATCTTGTGCGTGGATGGGCTAAATTTGCCCTCAATCTGCTTTCTACAGGGGGCATTCAAAGTGCTCTCAGTATTTTGCTGAGTTTCATTTAGAGGCGTTTATCCTCCCTAGCAAATGGAATAATCAGCCAGGAGAGGTGCAGGCAGTCACAGAGAGCACCATGTTCATGCCATTCCAAGAGCTCTAAAACAGATGAGCTGATAAGCCCTGCCCTGGGCTAGGGGGAGCTAATAGCTTTCTGCAGGGAGCCACTATGCCTACCTTAGGTCAAATATCTGAGTTTTATGCAGCTGGGAACACACATGGACTGGGTTCCACTCTGAGTGGGAATGGGCTAGAGCAGGAGCCAGTGGTTTCACTGCTGGGCACACACCCTGTTCAGCTGCCTTGGGAATTGCAGGCTGTGAGGGTTCAAGTGCTCTGTCTGAAATGGCCAGGACTTCTGTATATTTCTCAAAATTCTTAACCCAAATGAGCTCTCATATCTTAAGCACAGCACCCCCTTCCTTTCTCTCCCGCCTCTTCCCATGCTCTCCAGCATAAAGTGCAAAAGATGCAAAAGGAAAGTTACATTCCTCTTTGTATCAGCTGATTGGCAAATCCTTGCTCATCTGGATGGAGCAAAAGCATGAGTACTTCCACCCTGTGTAGGATTTCCCCCACCTCAGGAAACACTTTCTCTCACTAACTGCAAAGTCAGGATTCAGCTGCTCAGATATCTGCTGCCATGCAGGTGCCCCACAGCTCAGAGCATCACCCCAGGCCCCCACTGAAGTCAAGGGAGACAAACAAGTGCTTTTGGGGGAAATTCATCCACACTAATTAAAAACCCAAAAATAAATAAGCTGTGGGTGAATCCTATCCTGCAGATGCCTGTTCCTCTCTTCATAGCAGGGAGGACTGGCTCTGATGGTGATGTCTCCATCCAGAATGGTGGATCAGACCTACCCTACCCTAAGGCAGAGAAAATTGCTTTTCCTGAAGGCCAGAATGACATTTTAATACATATTGCTTGAGGCAGGGGAGGGGGAGATCTCTCTGGGGTGACCTTGCACTGAATGTGAGTTCTCTGTGGTGAGTTTTCTGGGCTGCAAGGGGAAAGGAAAGGAGGGATTACCAAAGGGAAAACTGACCCCATACTGAAGCCTCAGTGCAGAACTACCCAGGTGAGCTGCATGTGCACTGCACCAGCACCCCTTTCTGTTTCAATCTCTCTGTTACTGTGTTTCAGAGAGTTAATTTTAAATGTAAAACCGAGGCTTTTTCCCCCATTCTGAAGTCTGTCTTTGTCAGAACATACATTTTCTTTTACTTTTATGGGAGGTTTGCATTTCCACGTGTGCTAGCAGTGCACAGAACCGACATCTGAGTGGGTGAAGTGGAATTTTGATTTATTGAAGGAGAGTGCATTATCAGTAAATTCAAGAGACTAAATCTGCCATGCAGAGGACTTCTTTTGTTTCTATCATCAAGTCAGACATTATATCCTGTCAAACATCCCAGGGGGCACTTTTGCTCCA
This sequence comes from Hypocryptadius cinnamomeus, assembly GCA_013400635.1. Taxonomy (NCBI): domain Eukaryota; kingdom Metazoa; phylum Chordata; class Aves; order Passeriformes; family Zosteropidae; genus Hypocryptadius; species Hypocryptadius cinnamomeus. The sequence goes on along the minus strand of VYZP01069312.1, from coordinate 36,310 downwards.
GGCACCAGAGGTAATAACTCAGCTCAGAAATGTATGCTGTATGCTGAACCCTTCATCTTACCAAGCATTCAACTCTTGTTCTAATGCAGGACACAAGTGAAAGAGAAAAAAAATAGGAATTAATCCTTAGCCTTACCAGCCCAGCCATAGCTCTGCTTTTTTAAGTGCAGAACTGGGAAGTTCTTAATCTGAACTCCTTCTCCTGCTATGAGAATGGTATGTGTGATGAAATTTTTAGGTTTGGATGCACTGTCACAGCATGGCAGACATCAGCTGGCAGTGTCTTATCTGGATGACTTTGTCACCTGCCAGGCCTCAGAGCAGCTACAATGCTTGTTATTAAAAGATGGATGGGTTCTCCTTCTTCCTTTTGTCCCCTTGCCTGTTGTTATGCAATGGAGAGGTGGCCTCTGGCTCTCGTGCCCCCTGGTCCACAGGCTCAGCAAGGTGCCCTTGCACAGAGGGAGGCCACAGTCAGATGCCCTGTCCCAGTCTCTGTTTCACTGACACCACTGCTGACTACAACACCAAATCCATGTGGGTCCCTTGTGCTGTGATAGAACATTAGTTCTGTTCAATACTGTTCAGTATTGAACATTAGTTCAATATGCTCTGTGCTCTGCTCTGGTGGGATCTGTGGAGAGCCACCAGGTCACTTCTGCAACTCATCTGTTCCTTCACCAGAATGAAGGCAAAAGCATGAAAGCATCCTTTTCTTCTTCTTCGTTTTTTTTTTTTAGAGAAGCCAATGGGACCTGTGGCGCAGGAAAATACCTCAGATAACAGCATTTTGAAGCATGCAATAAACACAGTGGAGTTTTAACCCTTCTGCTTCTTCTCATGCCTCTGTGGAGCCCTTCAGCTCTTGACAGAGGTCTGGTGACCAGCAGCAAAATTTAGTGACAGAATTTTCACCCTATTTCAGGCATCATAGGTCATTGAGTTGAAGAAAGGCTTGGGTTGGAAGACACCTTAAACCCCACACAATTTCTACCTCCCCACCAACCTTCCAGATTGTTCAAAGCCCCATCCAACCTGGCCTTACACACTTCCAGGGCTTGGGAATTCACAGCTTCTCTGGGCAACCTGTTCAACTGCTTCACCACCATCTGAGTAAAGAACTCCTTCCTAAAATCTAATCTAAATAGTGACCCACTGTTGGCTCACTGAATGAAGCTCACAGCAGCTCATACAGGCATTGTTTGGTGCAAATTGACTGAGGAAATATATGGTTTAGTGAGTTCAACAAAGCAGAGGGAGACTCACTGAACAGCCAGCTATTTATGAATAAATATATCTATTCAGAAGGGGAATCACATAAAACAATGGGCTGGCAGTGGCTGGTAATTTAAAATGCAGCAGGCAGGCTGTTGCTCGCATTAGTAACCTACAAGACGCATAGCTTAAATAGCACAATCAGCACCAACCAGCTCCTTGGGAATTACTGAACTATTTGTGCTTCTGTGCCTCTACTTATTCTTAGAGAAACTTGCTCTTGAGTCTCTATTGCATCTCTTTTCTTTATTTAGGTAAGCTTGCTAACTTTATGTGACTATGGTTTCCTTTAAACCATATGCTATTTTTATACAGAAAGCCACATATAGTCAGCCCTCAGTATTACTCTCTTTGGGTTCTTTGTGGGATAATATTATTTAATAGTCCAGTACTATGCAATTTGTTTATTTTTGTAATTTCTTTTCATCTCTGAAGTGCATCATATTCTTCTCACCTCTAAATTTGGAGCTAAACTCTATGCATTTCCCATGTATTGATTGTGCCTTTTCCTGATCATTTTGTCCTTATAACATTTCCTCAATTTTTGCAAATACCATCTGCTGTACCACAGACACTGTAATGATGGGCTGTGTTTATCTGGTGGCCTTTTTTCTACCAAAGGGCCGTAAGGAAAATGGAGGTTAGGTCCAATGTTCGATGTAAGAGGTGGATTTTTGAGGAGCAGCTCTGTAGATCCTCGCCTGGTCCCAACTCCAAATTGAATTAGCTTTGTTAAATGCAATGGAAGGTGCTGATTTGGCCCAAGTTGTCCAAGCATGAACTTGAATAGGATCATAAAGCAGAATAATCATTGTTGGGATCACCACCGGTGATGTTGGTCCTGCTTAGCCTTTCCTTCCTTTCCATTAATTGTTCACTCACACTTTTTCCATCAACTATATCAGGCTGAGCTGAGCTGAGCTGAAAAATAACAACAACAACAATAACAAGGCAGGAATTCACCCAAGTGAAAGAAAAAGAAGCAAAAGCTTATTTTAGTTCTGGTCCTCAAACATTTTAGTGACCTTTTTTCCCCTGGCATTGTTTGACCAGAGAAGATATTGACATAATTAATGGAGATTGTATTGTCTCAAAATGACAGTCCTTAAAATCAGCAATGAAGAAATTAATTTGGAGACTTGCTAAATGCTGACTGAGAAGGAAAAAGATGCAGTAGGCATTAAATCCAGTCCCCTATTACAGGCAATCATATCATACAATTCCATTTCTAAATGTGGTAGACTTCACACAGTGGAGCAACTCTCAGTGCCCAGAGTAATTCAGAAGCCCTTTTCAGACTTTCCTGCATCCTAATCATCATGTTTAAAGTTATTGATGGCTAATTTATAGTAATTTATTCTCATGGCAACATCCTTTAGCTTCCACAACTACTCCACAAAAAAACCTGCAGCGCCATTTTATTTTAATTATTCACATTAGAAATAATGCTGTTAAATGCTAAAGATCAGGATGAGACCTAATGTGTAGTTGTGAAGGGGGAAATCATTCCCAGATATCCTGCTGAGCCCATATGGTAATTTCTGTGTTTGAGAATGCTTGTAAATGTCTGATTCAGCATCAAGAGGGGGGTGACAAAGTACTGAGGGAACAAGAGAAGAGACATTGCTGAAGACATTTGCCTTCCCTCCCTCCCCCTTGCCTCTCCTCCTCTGAACAGGGAGCCTCTTGCACGCCATCCTTCAGGAGTAATAGCTGGGACCGAGATTTTTATCCCCTGAGGCATCATTTCAGAAAGGCCCTCTGCTGCATTCTGGGCAGCCCCTGTGATGTGCCAGCAGACAATGAGGCTGTGGCAGCTCTTGCTCACGAGCACAGCTCCATCCCAGCCCATCCCAGAGGCTGAGACAGAAGCTGATTTTACCGCTTCTTCCACATCCAATTTCATCTCACTCTTGTGAGTGACAAGGTTTAGGATATGTTCATTATGCAAAACTGCATTTGTGCTCCAGCCTGCTTTTTGGAGAGGGTTTGGCCAATACAGTGTCTTTGTAGTCCAGGAATTTTCACACTGGCTCTCTTATTCCACACAAGGCTGCCGTAAATGATGATTCCTCAATTTCACTTTCCTCAGTAAATGGATGCTTAGATATTTAATTAGGAAGCATACCATATAATCAACCTTCTGCAGATAGAGCTGCACACTGTAATCAGTCCTGTTCAGCTTCTTTGCATGCTGCTGGAGTGCCAGCAACTCCTGAATTTATCAACATGGAGGCTTGAGTGGCAGTTTGCCCAAGGATTTCTCAATTAATAAATATGAAGCAGCAGGGAGTTAGAGCACTACACAGGCTATGTTGCACATCTAACACTGTGGTTTCACTGTATTTTTGCTGGGAAAAACAGCTCCAAAAAATCAGGCAGAAACAGAAGTTACATAATAGCAAGCTGCATTTATCTTTTTGTGTTTATTTCTTTTGGTACTATTTCATCTTCCAATTCCCCCAAAATGCTTGTCTCAGTGCTGTAAAGTTATCTCAGCTGGCATACAAGGCTATCACATTCTTGGTGAATGGTCCAGAGCCTGCCTGCCAGGCAGGTAAAAATATGGAAAACAAGAGCAGGATGCATGGCAGACATCAGACATGCAGAGATACAGAGATGCCCATATCAAACACAGCTCATGGTTCCACAGCTCCTAGACTAAGGAGTAAAAGGAGGTAAGTCTGGGTCAAAGCTGATGCTGGATGGAAGTAGAGTTCCTGTGAGGGTGGTAGAGTGGATGGAACAGGAATGGATGAGCATTTCTGCACGCTCAGACTAGAAATTTCTTTTTCTAGTACTTCCCATGCAAGTATGGAAGGAAAGGGTTGAATTCTGAGGGTGAATTGAATTGAGGGTGTCTTCTGAATAAAACCTTCACTCTCCTTCATCAGCTAAAGGAGTCAAAGAATACTGACCTCTAGCAAGTGCCTGTGGTGGGTCTCTGTGAGCTCCCAGCAAAAGTGTCCAAATTTGCAATCTGTGACTGTCCAGAGAGTGCAGACAACGGTGGGATAGTCTGGATTCTCATGCTGAAGGCCACCAAATCACTGATACCCACCACACCTGGGTCCTGCTAAACTCTAAAACCACAAAAGGTGTTTTCTGTGCTCATATACTCAGCCCCATTCATTTTGCTTGCAATGGTGCAGCAGCAGAAATGTCTCTGATCTGACCAAATCAGCTGGTTTTGAATAAAATGCCTGCAGGATCCATCCCAAATCTCCTCCTGGTCCCATGCCAGGGAGGTTGTTGCAGAGGAGCCTCTCTCCACTGCTTGTTAGTGGGGAGCTGCACATCTGTCAAAGCAATGCATCAGGCGTGCCTTCAGAGACACTTTCTTGTTATTTTGGTTTTGGCAGCCCTCAGTCCCTTCATGCCACAACCATTTTAACCACTGACACACTAATCCTTTTTGACACTTCCACTTCTTTCTGCAGTCAAGCTCCAATGAAACATGAAGTGTCTCCCATGTTTCCACCTCAGCTCAGAAGCATTTGCCTGATGTCCTGGAGGAGGCAGAGCTGCTACATCCCTGCAGGAGAATTCTCTGCATCTGGGCTTTGTGCATCTGTGTGACACCAGCATGAGCAGCAGTGGGACAAACTGGGACTACCTCCTGTGGCTCCTAGCCACCCAAGGGATTTTTGGTGCAGGAAACCAAGGGCAGTAGATGATGCAAAGGGCTCAGACAAATCATGCAACTCTGGCAGCTGAGCAAGTGACTGCACATCAGCAAGTCCACAGTAAACTAGAGCCTGTGTGTGCTCACACTGGTCATGGCAAATGGGTGGGATTCAATTTATCACAGAATCAAAGAATGGTGTGGGTTCTAACGGGCTTTAAAGTCTCTCTGGTTCCAACCCCTTGCCATGGGCAGGAACACCTTCTACCCAGACCCGCTTGCTCAAAGCCCTAACCAGCTTGGCCCTAAACACTTCCAAGGATGGAGCATCCAAAACTTCTCAGGGCAACCTGCGCCATGGTCTCACCACCCTCACAGAAAAGACTTCTTTATAACATCTAACCTAAATCTGTCCTCTTTTAGCTTAAAATTATTTCCCCTATTTCTATCACTATCTACCCATGTAAAATGTCACACTCCTATTGGATGCTGTTCTGAGAGATCCACACCAGGTCACACTATTGTCCTTTTCTTGCAAGTTAGGAACACTTATTTTAGACTGCTACCAGAGTGGCCCTGACGTGCAGTAGGTTTTTTAGATGTCATTGATGTGCACATATATCTGTGTATCTCTGGAATACAGAAGGATTAATTAAGTTTACATGTTCTGTGGAAGAAAGGGTTGGAGACTGACTTTAAAAGTAGGCAAACTACACACTGAAAAGTGTGCATTGAATTGGATGTCCAGGGCTATGCCTGAACATTCACAACAACATGAGTTTTCCAGCCAGATGAAGTTCAGACTGTGCAATAAGCCAATGACTTTTTTTTTTGGCTTTGACTCAGAAATGGAGGCTTAGAGATTGATAGACTTTTTAAGCCCAGAAAGATTCATATTATTTGATTACCTCCATAACACTGACTCACACTGAGCAAATATGTAGTGTTTGACCAAAACATGATTTCCCAAAAGGTGCCTGTACATCATTTGCAACAGAAAATAATTGAAAAGTCCCAAGGTCCAATTCCCCACTGCTATGTAATTACTGATGCCTATGTAATACACTATTGATTTGCCCATGTTTTCCTACACTCATTTTGCAGTTGCTAATGACTTACAAAACATAAAATGTTGGCGAAACAGCCCCAAAGTCTTAGCAATAATAAATCACAGTTCGGAGGTCCTTAATTCCCTTATCTCCACATTTTTTTGTGGTCTGCATCCCCCAGCAGCCACCTTGAGGTTAAAGTGACCCGAGCACGGTAATGTTCCTTATTTATGGCCTTTCACCTGTAAATGTAGCCCCACACCCTTCCTTGCTGCCTTGTGCACTACTTGCTGCCAGCAGTTTTCCTGCTGTTTTTGTGGGCCAGAAGAAACAAACAATGTCTGCTGCTCTGGAGATCAGGAATGCAGGGATTCTTCATGATTTCACAGCCCTTTTAAAGATCCCAGTGGTCCTGGCAATCAATGTTTACTTTTAATGAGCCCAATTAGGTGCATCTCTCCAGTGCAGGATTATGAGGATTAGAAAAGGGTCAATTTGTAATTGTTCTTGTGCTGGTCACTGCTACTTGCCACATTAATGAAGATTTATTAAATTAACAACACATGTTTTTTCAGCAATTCAAAGTTCACGCACACAGTTAATTAGTGTTGAATTCTATACATGCGCTAACTTGGTGAGCTGCTTGTATCTTATGTGTGCAGAATTTATTAGCTCTGGTCTTGGAAAATACATCCAGAACTTTGCTATACCTATTTATCATTTGTTTTGTTGTTCACAAAACTATTTGAAACCTACTGAAGTGCTGCCTGTATTTTAACCAGAGACTCCCACAAAATGTTTTTTCCTCAGCATATTGCAGAGTCCTCAGACAGCAGGTAAGGTTGATGCAGAAAGGTCTGGATGGGAAATTGATTTATTTTTTTAACATTTCTTTTCCCCCCTCAAATCTCTAATTAATGAAGAAGACAATATTCAACAACTTCAACAAAATCACTGAGGCATTAAGAGAAGAAATGTCACCATAATACTTCAGGGAGGAATATTCGTGCAACCAACCAGCCCATTAATTTTTTGCTCACATTTTATCACCTTAAACAATATCACTCGGTCAAGGAGACCAAAGTATTTTTGTGACATTCAAGGTTAGCTTCAAGGGAAATGTTCAGGCCAGATTTGTGATCTGGATGGGATATCTAGTAAATATTTAATCACTAAAAATCAGCCTTCATTCAGCAAGGAGAATTCAAAACATCTGACACAAGAGTTTTGGATTTCTGATCTCCAACTGGAAATGGATAGGAGTTTGTCTACTCCTGCTGAGGTGCAGGAGGTGTCCAGCTATTTTGGAAGCTCTGAGAACTATTCTCCAACTTATTGACAATTTTACTTCTGCCCTGGGCAAGCTACTGTCTCCACTCAGCCAGAGGGGGATTAGGGTTGTGTAAATAGATTTAATCTGGTTTGGTGGCCGTAGCAGAATGGGCTGTACTAATCACATGCCTGCTGGAAAGGAGACTCTTCCAACATCTACCCAACTAAGATATTTCCATGCTTCTCGCATTACTGGCATTACATCCAAGCATAAATCTTAATGTATTTTCCACCTGGAGTACTGGGTAGGCTTTCAGTAAATAAAATCCTCCACCCCTGAAATTATAGTAAGTGTCTGATTTAGAAAATGCAAATTTCCTTGGGTGTTGAATTGGTTGCTGGGGATGTACTCTCAATATCTTTTATCCTTGGTGCTCCTTCCCATGAAACAGGGCATAATTAAACTTCTTAACCTGGCTGATATATGGAAAAATACATGAAAGATCATGAGGCTTCTCAGTTACTGTTACAATGGATGCCAGAGAAACAACTGAGATGGACACCCAGCTACTCTGCCATGCCACTGTATGCAAACCATGACAGCAGTTCCTGCCTAGGGGTTAAGGTAGCTCTGGTGTCCCATTAGATGGGCACTCTGCTGCCTTTCATTTATAGGAATGAGGAGCTGGACTCCTGTTTCAGGTTTGATTCACTGAACCTGCTCCCTGTCCCCTGTGTCCCCCTGACCTGGTGCTCAGCCTGGGCATTGCTTCACATTTAAAACCAAATGGTCTCAGAAGAGTGGCAAGGGGGGAACATGGCAAGTGCAGCATGGCAATGTATGGCTCTGGGAAGAATGGGGAGAAACTCTTTAAAATAGTGGTGACAAATGCTGACAATCCTGAAATTTCCTCAGTTTCCCCAAAATTTCACACAAGCAAAAATGTTAACTGGGCAAAAAGAGATCATTAATCTTTGATTAAAATCACTGGCAATATTCATACTGGTCCTCTTCTGGGTGTCTCCAGGACTAAGTTCCACATCCCCTCTCCTCCACACTGGAGCATTTTACTAACCCTGCCTTCTGAAGATGGTTTGGTGACACTGACCTGGAGCCTGACATGGGGCTGAGTGATGGCTCCCACAGAGGCTCCAGGCCATGCTGAGATCTGGAGAAGTTGTGTCCATCCACAACTACAAGTGTGCTCAGCTGCCTGACTTCCACTTGAGAAAATAAGTTCCACTGATGTCCCTTTGCTGATGGTGTTTTATTTGCCATCTCTGGGAATTAGATGTCAGGGTTTAATGGTTTTAAATGGATTTGGTGAATAAAAAACTTTGTTTCTTGTGCTTGGTCTTCTAATGGGAATAATAATATTGCCACACCCCACTGGCCTATTGTAAGAAGCGTTAAAAATTATGAGATTCTCACAAGCTGTTGTTATGAGACCTCTGAAAGCATTGGGGGCACACAAAGTGATACCATTGTGAAAAAGGGAAGAAAGATACAGCACTGACTGATTGATTTTTTTTTTGTCTTGTAATAATGCACACAATCAGTGCTGATCAAACAATGAAGACTGTGGAAGCTGACCAGGAATTCAATATTTTTACAGTGCAACTCTGATATAAAGGATTGATCCAAAAATGGATCCTTTCATTAGTGCATAAAAGTTGAGGGTCTGTGTTTAAGAACTCATGCTGCTTCCAGCATCCTGTGTGGCTGTCCTCAGGCCATTCAAGCCTCTCTGTGGCCTGCATGATATTATATGTGACCAGTGAGGGTAAAAATACTGAAGGACTTCATCATCTATTGCAGAATAAACTCTGCAGAGGGGTCACAATCCTGATGTGCTTGTTCTGTGGTATCAGAGTTGGATGACACAGAGCAGTGTGGATTGTGACTAGCTGAAGCAGTGGGAGGTTCTGGCCTCTGTGCCTTCATGTCAGTCAGAAATGATGAGAAGATGCATCAGTAGCAGGTGATGTTTTTTTTTCACCTGGTTTGCTCAGCAGTGTGCAGCTACAGCATGGAGAGCGACACAGCTCGGTCACATCTTTGGTGGTGCTGGACCCAAGGAAGCCATTACAAGTTACAGAAGTTTCACAGGGTATTTCTTTGCCTGTGCTTGTCTCTTTCACATGCTCAGGTGCAGGAGGGACTGGGCTTTGCACTGGTGAGGGAAGGGATCATGGACCTTCTGCTCTTGTGCACTCCTGGCCAGGCTGTGGAGGTGTGGGGCCAGGGCTGGGGCTGCTCTGTCCCCATGGGTGTCCAGTGGAGCTGCTTCTGTGGAAGGACAGTGACACAGGGTGGCACAGCCCTGCACTGCTGTGTGTGGCTGTACACCTGCCCCAAGGCCCTGCATCATTTGGAGGGAAGAATTTGAGATCTGTGACCCACTGTCCCGCTGTGTGCACTAGGAGCATTTCCAGCATGCAGGAGTAACAGCAGCTCTCTGTATATGCATGGGGTGCTGGGGATGTCTGGGGAGACATTATCTGAGTGTCACCCTCCCAGAGTGAGCTTTCCATTCAGAGAGAGAATTGGGAAGCCAGAAATACAGGAAACAAACCTTAACTCTCATTGTTTATTAGCTACAATTAAACTGCTGTCAAATGCCTGTGTAAGAATGAGTCTTTATGCAAACCAGAGGCTTTCTTTTTGGAGAGGAAAGCAAGCAAACAAGCCCTGACCTTGTCATCAGTGGTTGGAAAGTGGTAGGAAAGTGCTTTGGAACAGCCTCATCTCCCCTTGCTGGTGTTTGGCAGCTACTGCAGCCTGGCTTTGTGTCTGTGTTCAGAGTGAGCACTGCTTCCAGCTGCAGGTTTGCAGGATTTCCCAAGTATTGCCAGAGAAAGAATTGTATTTTCTGTGCAAATGCCTATGAAGCTAGAACTGAGCTTGTTTCATTTGATGAGGTTTAGCTAAATAAATAGACTTTTTTTTTTTTTCCCCTCTTAAAGGCCTTCATTCATACTTAGCACCTGTATTCAGACTTACTGCAGGGTAGTTCCAGCAGACCTGTAGCTGCCAGGAGAAAAAGGGAAATATATCATTAGAAAACAAAAATTGAAGAAAACCACCAACCAACACTTGAACCAAAGTATACCTGCAAAAATTTTGAATTAACAACAAACAAAAACTTTAGGCCTTTATAATCAAGGATTATGATGATAAATTATGATCATCAATGGGAGAAACTAACAGAAGTGGTGGCACAGGAGCAAATGAACTATGAATACACTCAACTTGGAAATAGCAAGAGGATTTCTTGCCATCAGAAAAATGAAACAGCTTGGTAATAAAAACAGAGTTGTACAGAGCCCAACTGGATTTGTACCAGCTGATGAGGGATCTTACATGATGCAGGAACCAGATGTGGCCATTCTGGAGGCAGTTTCCCGGTCTGGGTTCCTAAGAGGCTGGTCAAACTTTGGAACAGAGAGGCTGCAGAGTCTCCATCCTTGGAGGTTTTGAAGACTTGAGTGTAGATGGCCCTGAGCACCTTCCTGTCACTGACTGGGTTCTGATCAGGGGACTTGGACAGGATAATCTTCTAAGGTGGTTAAATATATAGTCCAGTGACAGGAAAGCAGCTATCCACCTCCTTTTCTTGTGTCTTTATTTTCACATTTGCTCTTTATGGGTAAATACTCTTTTCTTCCTCTCTTGTATTTATCCCCAAGCTGTACATCATCTTGCAGGAGTAAGTGAAATGTGAGTGGGAGTAAGGGTGAACTTTTGCTCTGAAATTTAAGATCAGCCAAGATTAATGGTCTTTTTTTAACAAAACTCAGCAGTGTTGTGCTGTATATGACAGGAAGGTGCAAATCCTCACACAAAAACCCAGAGAAAGAGCTAACTTAAATCTTTGCCTACAGCAAAGGACTCAGGAATATGTGTGGGTCAGCTATTCCAGTGGGCTACATTTTCCTTTACTCTTCTTTCTCCCTGTGATCTTCTTTTTCTCAGTTTAGAGGTTTTACTCACAGAGGAAGAATCCCTGATGTTGCTAATTCACATGGTTCAGCTCAGCACTGATTTGGGGATGGGAGCCAGTTACTCTTTCAGGAATCCTCTCTCCCCTGGGCTGCCTGCCTGGGATCATGCAGGTGTGTGGAGACAGAGCCATGTCAGGGTGCTGAGCTGACTGATGGCCAGAACTGTGCCTGGCTCCTGCCCCACATCCACATCCCAGAGCCTGTCCAGAGCTCCATCCATACCTGTCAGCCTCACAAGGGCTGCAACCTCTACATCTAGTCAGGTTTTTTTCATATTTATCTCTGAAAAAGCTTTGGAAATGACTTTCCTCCCCTTTAAATTATTTTTTTTTTGGCACAAGATCCATGCTTCTGGCTCTACTGGTTAAAGAGCCATGGCTGGATTTACTGCCCTCCCTGAATTTAACCTGCTGTTCAAGGCTACAGTGATTGAGCACTGCCTTGCAAACCCTTCCTATATTTTTAATACCATATAACTTTTGCTGGTATTTCCCTAATGGCCTGGGAATGTGAATCATTTTTTTCCTGTGAAATAACTGCCCATTTATATATTTCTCTTGAGAGACAGCATGATCTGACATTACATTTAACCCACAGCAAGGTATTTAATTTGTTGAACAGGTACTAGGAGGAGAAAAACTTACGCAGCACAGTCCATAATAGACAGTCATTTACCAGGTAAAATAATGCTCATATTGAAAATGCAGCAGGATTGAAACAATGGCATTTTCATTCCTTTCTTTCCACTTTTCTCCTCATAACCTTTTTATACAAGTTATATGAATTTACATCATATAGCAGCTAAACCTTATAATTAACAAATCAGTATGAGACAAGACCAATAAATAAAGACTTTTTTCTGTACTGTATGGGGAATGAAACAAATAACAGAGTTAAAACATGTCTATGCAGTGAGGAAAGGCACAATCACACATGGATAAAAGCAGACTCACCTTGCTGGATTCAGGATTACAGCCAGGATTTCACCTTATGCTGATTATGGAGTCAAAAAATGCTTGGGGTGGAAGGGAAAAGGCAGCCTTGGGCTAAGGCTGGTTCCAAGGAAAAAGGTATGGAGGAAGCCATGTTGTGGCAGTATTGAGTTCCCCTTGGGATGCTCTTTGCAGCTGCAGTGTGCCTGGAGCTCTGGGCTTTGTGCTTTTCAAAACCCTAACCCTAGGTGTAACCCTAACCCTAACCCCAGGTGTAACCCCACTCAGTTCCAACCCCTCTCACCATGGGCAGGGACACCTTCCACCATACCAGGTTGTTCAAAGACCCATCCAGTCTGACCTGGGAACACTTCCAGGGATGGAAGGATTCCACAGCCTCTCTGGGCAACCTGTTCTACTGCCTCACCACTCCCTGAGTAAAGAATTTCTTCCTAATATCAAATCTGTCAGTTCAAAAGCCATTACCCTTTGTTCTGGTAAGGATCAAATGAGCACATCAGCAGTATGCACAGAAACCTGAAAATCCATGTCAGTGTTTGCCTGGGTCAGGGGTGTGGCTCTCAGTGTTGCTGTCACACTTTCCTCTGCAGCACCTTGCAGCCCTGTCTGAGAATGGTGTCCCAGAAGCTGTGGAGCTTCCCAGAGCCCTCATGGGAATTGTACCCTGAGGTAACCCCAGGGAATTAACTCCCCAGTATCCCACCATTGTGCAGGGTTAGGACTCCCAAGTGTGAGCTAAAAGCCACTGAAATCAATCACCAGAATATTCCTGTTCGTGTCAGTGGAGCAGCTTGCTCTTGGATTGAAATCTCCTGCTAATGTAATTATTCTCTACTAAGGGAGGAAAATGGAAAAGTGAAGATGGCATTTTGTACGTCAAGGTCACACACACCATCCAGCTCTCAGAATCTTAAATGGCCCTGTATGGAGCTTTTATTCTTTTCCAGACATAAGGATGTGTGAAGTGCATCACAGCACTGCCTCCTTCCTGCCACTCAAGGTGAGTTTTGATGGAGAGCTGAGGGAAGAGGCTTTGTACCTCAGGCAGAGGGGCCACTGGGGTACATGGGGGATGAGCACCACATCTGACCTGAGCAGAATTAGTGGCAGGTGATAGAAATTGGGAAGGCTTTGCTGGGCTGACCCCATGACAGGTTTCAAACATCACAATGGTTCCCCTGACCCTGCTCTGACCACATATAATCTTTATTGCCAGAACTCTCACCCTCATAATCCTCCTCATTCTTACATTGATCCAGCAGAAAGCACTTTTACAATCAAAAAATATTTCTTTGTTTTTTTAATGATTGTTTTCTTACTTTTTAGGAATTGAATCATCTTTTTTCTGATTGGAGGCATGAGAAAATCTATATCACTACCTAACTTTGTGCTTGTGCTCTGAATGAAATTATGGTTGATCAGTTTCAGTCAAGTTGGTTCAAATAAAACTGGAGAGAATGGTTTTTGAAAAGTAAATAAAACATTAAAACCACCCTGTTTCTGGTCCAAAACTTTCCATCCGTAGAAGGCTTGTATAGAAAATTGAGTTTACTTTAAAACTCTTTAGGACAATACCTTGTTTGCCTATGGTTTATCTATTTATTGATTACATTAATCATTCAGTTCCTAAAAAGTCAATCCTCTCTGCTCTCCTCCACCCTAATTATGGACAGAAGTCAAGGTGAATCTTTCCATTAACTCCTGTGATCTTTGGATCAAACACTGACACACGAACCTGGGCATCGCTAATGGCCGGGCACAGGGAGGTTATCTCTGCTCCAGCTCTCCCAGTACCAGGGCAAAACCAGGGCAATGAGACTCAGAGCTGACTCTGCTCCTGCAGTGAATTTGTCTGGAGGAGCTGTAAACACAGTGAGGCCAGGCACTGCAGATGTGAGCTTGGAAATGCTTGTTTTATGGTCTTAAGGAAGATTTGCACCTTGAAGAAAATGGCTCCTGTAACCAAACAGCAGCCTCTTAATTGTGTCACATCATCACTCAATGATAGAATGGTTTAAAAGTGTGACTACAGCAAACAGGAATTTCTGTTTTGCACCAGACCACTTAGAAAGCTTTGTCTTTATTTAGAGCATCAGGACCTTTCCATGTCACATTCTATTTCCGTCTCTTATTAAGAGAAAAATTGATTTGGTGTGCTAGGGGCTTTCCATTTGCATTTCAATTACAGATTTCAGTGGCTTCTTAGGCTTTCCAGGCTTTTAAAGGACTAGTATTTCCTACAATATATTCTGAAGAAAAAAATTTAGGGTTTGAGGTGGAATGAAGTTCATTAAAAATAAAGCTTATCACAAGGGCTGCCATCCCCACAGTCAGACTCATTGATAATTGCTTATATTTCCATTGTTTATTAAATAAATAAAGAAGAACTTATCACTCAGACCTGAAAACCACTATATGTGAACACATGACTTCCATGATTTCCACAGCCTAAAGACTTCATTTAAGCCAACTTAGCAGTGCTGTAATAGAATCTGTGGGCTAGCAAGGAGCCAGATTCCAAGCTCAGATTCCCAAAGCCTCACCTTTGCTGAGATTCCCAGGAGCAGAGCCCCAATATTGAGGTAGAAAAATCCCACTTGTTTTCTGTGGTTCAACTGCATTTAAAAATTTTTAAAATAAACTGTTGATAAGGTTTTGAATGCAATTTGAAAAAAGTCTTCTCTCCCCACTCTTAGTCCCATCTCTCTCACACAGAGCACATTCTGGATAAAAGCTCTGTGTGCAAATCTCACACCAGGAGTTTTCTCTGCACTCTTCTCTAAAAGGGGAGGGGGTTTTACTCACAGAGAAAAAGGTGAAGGTGAGTTGTTTAACACCTTTTAAAAGTTGATTAACATAACACTAAATTACATTTCATTGCTGCATCTTCGTGGAACTCAGCTGACTTTTTACCAATCATTTACTTTTCTCCAAAAGGGATTTTTTTTACCCACCTTTATTTTTTTGGTGCACTCTGGGGACTCCTGGCCACGCTGCCATTAGTTTTCTTCATGCCACACACTCTCCCAGGCTGGTCCTTGTGGACCAGCTCTCCCCATTCCCTCTACATCTCCTCTGGCAGAGGAAATGCAGGAAATACAGCCTCCTGCATAGCAGGAAGGGATTTCCATCCAGTCCATAATTCATTCTGCTTTTTCCATGTACTGCACATGCCCTTTCCTACCGTTGGAAAGGAAATTAAATAATTACACTGCCTGCAAGAAGCATGCTTTATGGCTTACATTTATGATAAAATTATGGAGCTGTTGCAATGAAATATTCCATCAATACATTAAAACAAAGCAAAATCAGCATGGCAATAAAAAACTCTTATTGTCCCTGTTTCATCCCTGGTTTTCTTTTGTTTGGTTTATTTAGTGCCTTTATTAAAATATTTCTGTTATAATACTGGTTTTAATGCTCTATTGTTTTTATAATGGCATGATTTTTATTGTAACATCACCTCCAATTTAATATGTCTTTCCATTATATCTGAATTGCTACTAAAATGGAATTGCTCTTGTTATGAATATAATACCCTTGTAGAAAGTTTTAAGAGCCACTTCTACTACATAATTACAAAAGAAAAGCCAGGAAATGGCTTGAGGAAGAGGGAAATCTTACATGTCCCAGTGTGAAAATCTAAATCTGGAGAACACTGAACTGAGAGAACAGCTGTCCCAAAAAAAGGAACATTTACCCAAAAAGCTGGGCCTAACCTTACTGAAATACTTTTAGCTATAGGCTTAGATATTGAATCTGAGGCTGTCATATTTAACAGTAGCTTCTGCTATCAAATGTGCCATGTTTTAGTGAAATAATAATAATAAAATAAATCGATGGGCTTTAAAGTTCCACAGATCAACAGATAAGACATGGATGCATTTTATTTCTCATGTGACATTTTGAGGGAGGAATAAAACCCCTTATGTTCACACAGTTCTCTTTTGAATCATTGAAACATATGGTAGCAGATTTATGGCAGTTTATCAGAAGATTTGTATATACATAGATACAAACTAAATATGCATGTAAAATTGTAGCTGGCTCTTTTGCACTCTGCTGAAATTTATCTCAGGGTGGATCTGCAATTTCCAGAGAGTGAATTATAGTCTGAATTCCGAGTGACAGAACTCACTGCATTGGTTATCTAAGGATAATGCATTTTAATCTCAGCATCTCTCCAGGGCGGTGCAAATTAAAAAAAAAGAGAAAAAAGGAAAAAAAAAAAGACAACACATGCACACACACAAACCCCTGAAGCCAGTTTGATGAATTTCTATGATCTTATCTCTGCAGAGCATTTTCTTTTAGGCAGGGTAGAGTTTTTTTGCTTCAGCGGATAATACGGGAATTCAATCATTGTTTTCCAAAGTACATATTATTTGCAATAGTGTGGTCTGGGCGATTGCCTTTCTCAAAGAGGAGGACAATATTTCAGCTACCAGGGTGGAAATCAATAGCAAAAGATTAAAGCTCAAAGGATGAACAAGTGCACGTGAACCAAAGGGGAAAGTGCCAGTGAGAGCTGCCTTTAAGTGATAGCAGGTGCTCCCCTAGCCAGGCAGGAGGAGAGAGAGAGATGCTTCAATTAACTCATCGCTGTGTGTGACAGAGGCTGCTTTGTTCTCGGCTTTGAAGGATTCTTTCCTTTCTTCTGATAGGTTTGCAACTCCCTACCAATTTCTAGTTGCTGCTTGATCCTATATTCCAGTCGAGCCCTGGTCAGTCTGCTTTCCTGCTTGGTGACTTTGCTAACTACATTCTGGCTGAAAATCAGTTTAGCTCCCTGAGTTTCACAGAATAATTCCGTGCCTGCCACCACCACTGCCAAGGCTCACATACCTGATAGCAATGCCAAGGTGCTTTGTTGCACCCCTCACCCCAACGTCTTAGCTCTCCACAAATGCTAGGACACAATCATCAGATCATCATCATCAAATAAACAAACAACCAGCTAGAAATTAGAAGGAAGAAAAGAAAACTTAATGATATGCAGCCACATGCTGAGTACTGTGTGTGTTTTGGCTCTGCTCATCTCTAAAATAAGAGAGAAGGGCTGGAAAAAGGAAGCACAGACACCCAGATGTGTGGAGAAGGAATGACTGCACAGATTAGGATGCTACAGTTCAGAGAAGATTTGGTTTAGGTAGGAGATAATTAGAGATTGCAAAACGAGGAATGGCATGCACAGAACAACTACGGAGGAGCTGCTCTGTGCTTCTCCCAGTTGGGGAGCAGCAGTTAGATTAACAGGTTTGAAAAATGAAGGAAAAAAATTAATTGCCAGTGTGCATTTAAGCTGAGAAACTGCTCCTTGCAATACATTGAGGATGCTGAAATAAGCTGAATTACTTTGTGCTTGCTCTCACTAGGACTTTGCATAGAGATAATTTCTGGGCATTTGCTGGTGCACAGGAAATTGCTAAGATGTACTAAGGTCATTATACACCTCAGTATGTAGAGAGAGAGAGAGGACAGAGAGGGAGAGAAGAGGGAGGGGGAATTTTGGCCACTGGCATGTTTTCATGGAAACACATGGTCATCACAGTCTTGACAGCTTTACTCACTTTTGGGGCTGGGATGAGAAAATACCTTGACAAATTGTGCTTGGCAAACTGAAGCAAACAGGCACCTTTGGCAGCCTGTTCCTGCCATGGCATTGTCCTGCACTGCCCCATCCCAGTATCTCACTGGCACTGAGATACTGTCACTCCTGTCTGGGAGAGTGAAAATACACCAGCATTGATCCTGTACATGCTCATAACATTCAGACTCCCAAAGACCACGAAAATTTTAACCCTTCATTAACTTTCATTTGGTGCAAGTTTGGGGGTACCTTAGGTACGAGCACCTTTTCCCAGAGTTTAGTCCCTCTCTGCTGTGCAGGCTGGGAGCAGAACAGGATTCCCAACACGCCCCATTTCAGTGGGGATCAGCTAAGGTTTGGCCTGTGAGCAAGTCTCTGATTGTGATGGCAGAGATTTTGTCTGGACTGAAGCTGTGGATTATTTTTCAGGATGCAAAAAAAAGTAAATTCTGGTACATGTCATACATTTGGTTCTGTTGCAAAGGCTGAGAATAAGCATGTTTATTCTAAAATGCTGACAATTTTTCTGCATTCTGGGGATTTGGGGAATAAAAAGGAAATATTCATTTCCAGGACATCCCCTCTGTCACTTCAGGTGACAGGTAGGTTGCTTGGCCCTTGCTCCAGTTCCTACTGTAAATGGATAACAATTCCTGAAAGAATTTCCTTACACTCCTACCTGGGTGACTGCTTTGCTTTCCAGAGCCATGCAAAGCAGACAGGCAGAAAACTCCAGGCTGGGATATCTACAACTGATGAAGAACTGGGGATAAATCCCTGAGTCTGTGTAATATCTGGTGGAAAATAGACTGGGGTGAGACAGGGGATAAGAGTGACAGGTTTTGACAGCCCTTTCCAGGCTTAAGCTCTACAAACTCAGTCTACATGAAATTCCTTTAGAAATGCAAAGGTAGAAATGCTCCACATCAGGTCCAGTAGCAGAGTGATGGGATTGTCAGAGCACTCTGGGCCTCAGCTAAAACCAGAGGCAAGGTACACATCTTGGGCAAGTTGCCATTCCCAGACAGAGTGGTAGAGGTGTGTAATTTTCTTCTAGGGAAGCCACTTGGATGAATCTTTTTCTCAAGATAATTCCACACTTATTACATCAAGGACAGCACCATAAAATATATCCTCTTTTTCCAGCCACGAGAGACAAGCACCTGTGAGCAGAAACCCACAAATGCCAGGTGGCTTAGCACCCTCTTTAACTTCTGTGTTTTTATGACCAAAATAAGATTGATGGTTTCCTATTCCCAGTTAGCTTTACTGAAGCAGAAGTGAAAGGTTGATGTTTCCAATAAATGGCACTAACACCCATTGCACATCAATGATACAGAAATGGAGGCCATGAAAAAAATTTGAAGGTCTGAAAGGAAATAAGGCTGTAGCTTAAAAAAGGGGCAAAGTGCAGCCACAGAGAGCACACAAAAATAAAAATCAGTCTGTATTTTTCTCTGCAAATTATGAACTGGTGCAATGATGCCACAGGAATTTTGGTGTGCATCTGGCCTTCAGGCATTTTAGTTCTATTCCTGTAGTTTTGTCTCTGTAAACTCAAAACAGCAGTTGTGTAGAAATATTTGTTGACACCATGTGCAAGGAGAAAAGGGTAGGAGGAGAATCACACTCACAGCCTGTTTTCTCACGTTACTGTCTCCCACTCATCCCAAAATGCAATTTTATGACACAAATTCAAAGTTGAAAGTTTGTGACTGGCATATGATAAAAAAATTCAGGGGCTAAAAATAATTATAAGTCAATCAAATTATGATTGGTGGGGCATTTTGGTGGGGTTTTTTTAGGGGGTGTGTTTTTCTTTTGTTTTGTTTTTTTTTCTTTCAAATTTCTTCTAGCTGGGATCTTTCTCTAAATTTGCAAGGATTGGAATCTATTTGTATTTCTCATTATGTGCAACATTCCCACCATGTCTTTTCTGACCCAATATTAATTTACTTATATTTTATGAACATGGAGTAGCATTGACTGATAAGCTTTTCCAAAGGTCTCCAAGCACTAAAAGCTGGCTGAAGGAAGGGAAGTAGGGTAACTACTAGGATTTGGATTACAAAAATCACTTCCTTGGGGACTCAGGAATCACATTCTCATTTGTGTGAGAGGACAAATGCTCTTGTTACTCTACTTTGGCACCTGACATAGTTTGCAAGGTCAGAGTTTCTCTCCTGCTCAGAGGTTTCCCTCACTGACATGAGACCAGTCCTCATTTGCTCCTGGGGGTTGTGCTGGACACAGGTCTCTTTGGGTGTCACAAACTCTTGGAGTCACTGCTCCCAGTATTTCACACTGGGGGGAAGGTCCTGGAAAACTTAACCTCTGCTGGACATAACTAAAATCCAGCAATTTCCACACCAACAAAAGCTCCTCCTTAGGAAAGAGAAAACACAACATGCAGAAGACATGGTGCCCTGACAAGACACTGGATATTTGAATATTTACCAGCCTGGAGACACAGTGAAGTCCCTGTAATTTTCTGATACCACAAATTGCAGCACCGATCTCACATGGCAAAAATTGCACCTGCAGCATGGCTCAGGTAACTGCTCTCACCCTGTTTTCCTTCCAGACCTGCAGTACTTTCCTGCTCATAACTCAGCAGCAGCAGCAGGTGAATTCACAGCCTTGCACTGACACCAGCCCAGAAGCAGAGACTCACATTCAGCAACCTGAAGAACAAAACATGCCACTAGTATTTATTAACATAGCCTTGTAAATCAAACCAGTCTGCCTGTCTGGTGTCTTGTCCAGAAATTATTGCCTCATTCATCTTAGCCATATTAAGCAGGCCACATTTATCAAGGTTGCATAAAAAGAGATGTATAAAGACCATTCCTGGACAATACTTACATGCAGGTATCATGCCTACAGCAGCTGCCCATTTTGCAGGGATGCACAAGCTGTTTGACATCACCAGGTTGTAGAGAAAGAGAGGAAAAAGGTGCTTATCTGTGTGTAAGTGTACAGGCAGGGATACAAAAAACTCAGAGGTGAAACTTAGAGAAACTTCAAAACTTAACTGCACAGGTTGAAACACGCTAAACTCAAAGGCCTTCTTATGTTTGTGTGAATATTTTGGTAAAGATGTGCAACTGCATCAGCTAACAACAATATCCTCTCTATGCCCCTAGTATCTTACTGGGAACAGGGAGACATTGTCAGAAACACCTTAATATTCTGCCATTCACTCATTTGCTAAAGCCATCATCATCTGTGCTTTGATTTGCATAAATTTCTAGCAGGACAGAGCCTGCATTTCACTGGAGGCAGCTGCCAAGCACTTTCCCATTCCTGGCTGCTTGGTGGCCAGATGCCTCAGGAGTCTTTTCATCTCCATGAATGAGGACATGGACATTTTTTCCCACTGACCACTTTGCCAAAGTCAGTAGGTCCAGGGCAATTATTTGAAGCTATCTGTTCTCATTTACCATTCAGGGGTTATCTTCCAAATCAAATGCAAGCAAATGTTAAATGGTTCACATTAAGTCCATGAAGTGGAATTATATTTCTTTTCCTGTGGTTGCTATAAAGTCTAGTACATAGCTGGACTCTGTCAGAGTGGTATATTATTGTGCTGGTCAGTGCACAGGCACCCAGAGAGTCCCTGCCTCTGGGAATTCCCACACTGAGAGACAATATTTCATTCAAAGAATTTATAGTCTAATCAGAAAAAAAAAGAGGAAGGTTGGGAAAATGGGTGTAGCAGCTTTCCGTGAACACATATCAATAGAGCTTCTTCACAGATAAAGTCTGTGAAACTGTTCACATTGTTTTCTTATTAAAAAGAGATATTAAAATGGATGTTTTTAAAATGGATGTTTTAGAAAAGTAATTGCTTTAAAAATTAATCTTTTTTAATCTACTTTATTGAAAAAAGTTATAGAGGAGGCAGTGCAATTGCCTCTCGGAAAACTTTCCTCTTTTTTTTAGACATCACCATGAAAATCCCAGTATAAAACTTCTCATTTCCAAGAGAAGTCAAAATCACACATGTAAAAAGACATGCTCAAGAGTATTTGTAAATATAATTGGAAATTTTTCCTTTAGAATTGTAGAATATTTTTACTGGTTCTTTCTTTTTTTTAACCCACTTCACTACCTGTAACCCCACTTTGACTTAGTCACTACCTGTATATTTTGGATGACAGAATAAATGTTAAAACCCTTTATTTCTTCAGCAATAGATTTTCCGTACGTCACTGTCATAACCTTAAGGCCTGAGAGTCAGGAAACCTCTAGGGCTTTCTGGAGACAGTTATATCATTAGAAATCTAAACATGCCAGACCCCCAAGACAGGTGTTTCTGGTGATGATGGGGAAAGCTATTATAGCTTAAACCACTCCCTGCTCCATGCTCAGACAATGCTCATATGAATGATCAAAGCAGATCAATTTGGGGAACAAATTACAGCACAAAGGCACCGTGGTTTATGTGTGCTGTTTTGGGATATTCATGTGAACTGGATTATTTCTGAAAGGAAAATTCTGCTTCAGCAAGAGGTGTTGAGGTTTTACAATATTTTCTGTATTAAACTGAGAACCAGATATTAAAATTGCATGTGTGTGTGTTGCTAAGTGTAGGACAGAGGGACAACCCCTCCTTGTGATAGCTGATATTCCCAGAGAGGGGATGCAAGAGATTTAGGGTCAGTTCTTTGCTCTGAAGCTGCAGAGATCCCACTCCAGACCCCTGGCTGTGGAGCCAGCCTTGCACATGGATTTTGTGGTGGTTTCCTCAACCAGGAATTCCCGAGAAAGGCTAGAGGAAGACAAGAGTTAGCCCTGTAGGTCTCTTGCTGTGTTTCATCTCCTGAGTTATGGCACTGGTGATACCTCTATGTCACCCTGTACCACTGTGGCGAGGTGCTGGGTAATGTTTCCCAGCACACTGAAACCTGTAGGTGTACACCCACCAGGAGAATGGGGACAAAGACAGGACAAGAGAAAGCTTAGAAAAGAGGAGGAATTGATTAGGTCCTAGCTGTTTCACTGCATGAAACACACATATTGTATACAATGTATAGAAACATGGTATATACGTAACAGTGGCCAGCTGTTGCCCATGGCCACTACTCACAACCAGAGGAGATGAAAAAAGGAATTGTGTTAAATGGAGGGAGGGCAAAACACCTCAACAGGCTGCTGGGACCTGTGGAGTCTCTTTTGCAAAAGAGGTTAAAATATGGGCAGAACAAACACTTTATGCAGAATTTTCAGACACTGGTGAATCTCTTTTCAACAATAGTTCTCTCCAGAGGATCTCCTGAATCTCCCTGTGACACATCATTTCTACCTGTTGACATTCTGGTTCTTTAGACAATCTGTCATCCCAGCCAGCAGATCACTGCAGTATGAAGTTCCAGATCAGTCCAGCTTTTGCCCAGAATGCAGAGAGAAGATGCTAAATCCCAGCAGAGCTGTTGGGTGCAGGGTGACACCAAACAGCTGCCTGGCTCCTGACCCTCAGCTGAGCTGGCCTGGGGCTGTGCCATGGGGATGCTTCCCTGACTTGGTGCCCCTGCACTGAATCCTCATCCCTCAGTGATGTTACACTGCACGTAGGAGGCGAGGGAAGCAGCAAATATGTTTTCTAGTTGTGTCCACAGCAAATAAATCACTGTGTATGAATTATGGAGCGAGATGGGTACACAGCATGATACCGCTGTTATAAATGCCGGCGTTATTAGTTATGCTGGGATGCTGGAGGAGACAAATCAGTGTGGATGGAGTGTGGATGTGCAGCACAAAGATTAGGGATGATGGATTACTGTTGCCTGTCTCTGGGATGGCAGCACTGTCTGAGATCTGTGTGTGGTCAGGCAGCCCCAGAGCCAGAGAGGCAAAACTCCCTGGTGGAACGGGGGAGATCTGGTGGTGTTATGTGGGTGGTCACATTGGGACGCACAGAAACCAGGATTCATCCTTATTTCTCATATCCTGCTGCTTCTGAGCAACAAATGAAATTGAAAATGCAAGCCTGTGCAACAGCAGCTCTCTCAGGGGTGTCTGTGAGTAAGTGACAGGTATAAATTGTAGCCCCTGCCAGCAGTTAGGAGGCCCGTGGGAATTAGAGGTATCATAACATGAAAATGAAGGTCAGCTGCAATGCCATGAACATGGACTGATCACACAGTATATTACAAGGTCTTTAAGAACTAGCAGAAGTACTCAGTCTTTTGCAGCCATCAGGGGTCAGAGGGCTGCTCAGTGATGCCCATGAGACCCAGGGATTTCTGCAGGATGGGGCAGAGCCACAAGCTCCCTCCAGGGATTGGTGTCTCTGTAGCTGTCAGGCAGGAGGCATTTGCTTTGGGCTTTTTTCACTGCAGTACAACTCTCTGGGATTTAACAAACATGGAACAGGAGAGTTGGAGGGAAATGGTGAATCTCCCCCAGCAATTAAAGCCCAGTCTTTCTGTGATGTTTCTATTCAAATTGTGGTAAAAATAAAATATTCATCTTTATAATGACCCAAACACAGCTTATTTTCACTAAGTTATTTCACTAAAATATACTGGAATAAAAATACAAAATCAGAAAAAGCAATAAAGCATTTGCATAGATCTTATTGCAAAAACACAGCCTGATTTTCATCCACAGAGATCCACATTTTACTTTCTTTTTAGTTGTTTCTGTGCTCAAAGAAGAAAAAAGAACTTTGAGGGGAGGACTTTACCCATTTTTCCAAACTGTTCTCAGGTAAAATGTTCAGAACTCTATGAATGACTTAGAAAATTACTATTTTCCCTTCAGAAGGGACATGATTTGTTTGACAATTACTGCCAGGCATGTAATGAGTAATAAAACTACCTGCAAAGATTTCAGGAAAAAAGCAAAACTGGATCAGGACAGAGCAAGATCCATCGGAGACTTTTTTACTTGCTGGGACAGGGAATCCAAAGCCATCTGCATGCACCTGGAGACAGTTTGTGGCCCCTGCTGTGTGCTCCTGAGCAGAGGCTGGTGGGCTCCCAGACAGGTGCGGCAGACAACTTTTGCCTCTGGGCTGTTCCTCACCTTTCACTACCTCCAATTCCCATCTAGGCAGAGGTGGGAGCCTTGGGAGATGAGCTGCCCTGAGCCCTCACCTGCTCCTAATGGACTGATGTCTGCATGCCAAGTGTGCCTTGTGCCCAGGGACAGATACCTGGCACAGTACAATTGCTAAAATGAGCTTTAGTTGCAGATGTAATGGACTACATGGATGGAGTCCAAATGGGGAGTTGTAACAGCCACTCAGCAGTGAAATAGATCCCCAAACCCCAATCTGATGTGTAAGGACACTTCTCACAGCTGCAGATGAAGAGCCTTCTGGTAACAGCCTAAGTCTCTGGGAAATTCTGCAGGGATTTTGTGGGCTCTGATCCCTGCTGTACCCTAATTTCCATTGTCCACTAGGGCTCTTATGTGGGAAAGTCTGGCTTAGTTTTCAGTCCAAACCATGCAAAAGGCAAATCCTCATCAGTCCCTAGCAGATGTGATGGGCTGATCATTATTGAAGATGATGTATTTGGGATTTGTAATTAAAATTAAAGCTATTTGCTATAGAACATGTAGAATTTAATTCCTCTCATTAGATATCTTAGGCTAATTGTTGTATCCAGCAGGGAGCAAATAGCATTGTAATTGCTTGATATCTCATGCTGGTTTGATTAGAAGATGATAGGAATGGGAAAAAAGAGAGATAACTCCAAGAAGAGCTTTGTCTTTCTTTCTTTGACTTCTGCTTGGTGCCAAGCATTTCTAAAATAAAATTAAATTTTTCAAACTGACTTTCTCTTGCTGTCTCAGTGAGAAAGTTTTTGGGCTGAGAAGTGAAAATACTGGTTTTGTTTACTCCTGGAGAGGCACTGAGTTGAATGGTGCTGTTTTAGGGATGTGCTCAGAAGGCACCCACTGGTCATGCAGAGGAACTCTCATGATTGTTCTTTCCATCCTTCTGTCAGGGAAACTGAGGAACTGAAAGGCAAAGTGACAGGTCTCATGTCACATAACACAAAGGCTGGCCCCAAAGACCTTCCCATTCCTTCTAGGATATACAGTTCTGAAAATGACGGTGTGGAGCTCAGAAAGGTGGTGCCTCAGAAAGCTGCCCTTGGCTCCCTGTATGGCACAAGGCAATGAGCTGTGGCTGGGCACCTGTGGCTCACACTGAAGGCACCCAAAGTGCTGCAGGTTAGGATGAATGTGAAGGGAAGTGAGGTGAGCACACAAGCCTGACAGGATCTGATTTATTAATGGGAATTTGAAAACTCGACACAGAGGGAAAACTTTCCATGGAAGACATAAATGCAGGGAAGCTGTCTTCGTGTCAGGCAGTCACAGGCCTTGGGAAAGTGAAAACAGCAGCCTCTACAGCCTCTCCTTTCCATCTATAACATGAGATTTTCCACATTCCCCTGGTACAATAATTGATACAATCACCAGTTGGTGAGCCCAGCTCAGCCAGCCACCTGCCTGCCACTCCATCCTCATCAGTGTGCAACTCGAAGCCTGTGCAGGAAACTTCAGCCCCCAGCAATGACCCTCTAATTAAAAAGCTGGCTGTGCATAGCCCTGTCACAATGCAAGAGGCAGGTCACACATCAGTCTTTTAAAGGTGTTTTTATGGTACTTGCTGCTTCAGATTCTGAGCACCTCATAATCTTTATTAACATCCTCTTCTCAGCGTTTCTACAAGGTAAGAAAATGCCATTGCATTGATTTTTGCAGGTGAGGAAAAGAGGTTGATTCACACCATCCTTCAGGTACTACAGATGTCTTCTGACCCTACACCAAAGCTCATGTATCCCTGCAAACACCCAAGTTTTGCACCTGGGCAGATCATCTCAGGTTCCAGGAGTTAATGTAATTCCTAGCCAAGGCTGAAATCAGCTCTGTAAGAACACAAAAAACCCCAGAAAAGGTCCTGGAAGTAGGATCATGGTGCATACTTGGAGCACACTGATTCCCAAAACAGTCATACTGGAGCTGCTGTGCAGGGATGTACCAACCCCCAGATGCAACCTGTAAGTGGAGCTGTGACACAGGATGTGTGGTGGCACAGGGTGAAAGCAAGGTCTGGGAAGGGATCTCTTCTGCCCCACCACTGTGTTAGAACTGGGCTTTTTTGATGGACTTCAGGAACTTTGTGAGTGGGGGAAAATTTCCTTTGTGTCTTTGAATATTTGATATTTATTCTTCTTCTGCCCTCATTTTTAGTTTACAAAGAGAACTGCCACTGGGTATTTCCAGCCCTTCCTATGTGGTGGCAATCTCTTGTTAGAGGTTTTTCCATCTGTGCTACCAGCAATGACTGGCTTTTGCTAATAGAGGTTTGCAGGCACCTTCTGTGCCTTCTGCTTTTAACTCTTTTAAATCATCTCCCCATATACACACACATTAAATAAGCTTCACTTACATGAGTTTTGTCCATGATAAACGTGGCTTTTAAGTCCAAACCCCAAACCTATAGCTAACTGCTCTGCACCAGGATATATTAAGCCCTTCTAAGCAAGACTTTCTAGTGAGCAGAAGGGGAAAAAGTCTCTGTGGCTGCCGTACTGTCAGCCTTCCTATCCAATTTAATTAGTTCTGTGAAGCTCCTTGACTAAATTTGCATCTAATTTATTCTCCCCTCCCTTTCCTTGTTATGTGTGTTAATTATTTTTGTGCAGCACTCTCGGGGGCCGCAGAGGAAGCCGGATTTGGGCAAACATCTCTGCCTGCAGCAGGCACTCACCCCAGGGAGGTGCAGCCCTGAAAGGTACAGGAGGGGGATTCTGGATGATAAATCCAAAGTTAGGCAAGGCTGAAAGGCAGGCATGGAGCAGTGGGAAACCGCTGGCAGTCCGTGTCTTCTGTGAGTTTCTGCATATATATACAGAGGTTGATGGAAAGTGGCTTTATGGAACTAGATCCTGCTGCTAGCTTAAGGGTCAACCCTGTGTCAATCCCTTCAGGATTCCAGGCTGGAGCACACAGACGAGAGTTTAAGAGAAATAAAACTGTAGCTCTACCTTAAAGTGGTTTTTAGGTGTGCTTGTGGGGGTGTGCCAAGCCATTGCCTGGGTGCAGCCTGTCACAGGAAGGAGCAGAGCTGTGCTGGGGACAGTGGAACAAGATGTTACCACCAAAGACAGTGAGAGGCACAAAATCAGCTGCAGGTTGAAGACTGATGTTCCTGTCATTTCTGTTGGGGCTGCTGGAGCAATAACACCCCTCCCTCAAAACCCAAGGGCTGAGGAGAAACTTGCAGAAACCAGTTTTGTTTATTTGTTAGATAAAGATACATGAAGTGAAAAGCTGACTGTTTTATAACCGTGTCTAAAGCACACAGGTCATCAATCAGGAGTTTCCCAAGCAGTCATCTCCTCTGGAAAGAGGAGAGTGCTACTGCCTGGCCATGGGACAGGGTCAGCAGTGACCACAGGCTCCAGCTCACAGGTCTCCCTGCTTTCATTTCCCCCGCTTCTTTTGTTGTGAGAAAGTGAAAAACTTAAATTAAATTTTAAAAATCTGCCTACATACTGATAGAGTAGCAGATTTCCTCCTCCCACTTGATTGCAAAACCTAGGTTTATCTCTACCTTTCCCTTTACATTTATTTATTTGCTTACAGGGATGTGGAGGAATTCAGATCAGCACCCTCTTTCTCTGTGTGGTGGGGCCCTGGTTTGACAAGACAAGGAAGGAGACTGCTTACTGCTCTGCTGTGCATCCAAATGAAGATAGCAGCAATCTAGTTCTGCATGATAAGCATAAAAATCGGTCATTTTATGCTAGATCATCTCCTGTTGTGCAAGGTAAAATGGTTTCACATATCTGTATGCCAGAGGCAGAACCACTTAAACATAGTCCAGAGGAATATTTCAGTATCCCCCTAAGTAATGACATTACTGATAACTACCAACTAGCAGACTGTCTTTGGCCAGTGGTTTCCACTAAATTTATCAGTGGAGAAACAGTTTGTGGGAGCTATTGCATCTTGATTTTGTTATTAATCCATCTGTATAGCTTTCTCCCTCCATGGTGAATGTCAGCTGTGGGAATTTTCAGAGTGGACACAGGAAACACCATGTCTGGAAGGCACAGATTGTTGACTAAATAAACCTTCCCCAGAAAAGCATTTGGATAATCATAGAATCATACAAAGGCTTAAGTTGGAAGGGACGTTAAAGATCATCTAGTTCCAATCCCTAATGGGAGCAGGGGTAGAGGAAAGGGAAAATATGCTTCCAGACACAAAAAGAATTTTGTTTAAATTCCTCAGGCAATGGAGCAGAGATTTTTAACAAATGACATGAGCAAATGATTCTTTTCTTTTTTTGAGTGCTTTGTTTACTGCATCATTTAAAGGAAATTTTTGTCACCCTTTGCTACATAATTGAATTTTTATAGTGCTGTTAATAAAAATATACATCAAATGTGACAATTATTATTCTTCAATGGATTTGAGAGAGATACAAGAAAGCATTAAGGAAAACTAAAGATGTATTCTGAAATAATTTCCATGATTTAGTACTTCTTAAAATTGGTGAAATAGTTGGATATCTTCACTACTTCTGTGAAGTAATTCTGGATTTTCAGAGAGTTGATGCATTTTAACAATGGTAAAAGAGGGGCCAATCCTGCAGTCACTTTCAGGTTAAAATCCCATTTGTTTCCACGGGAGTTTTGTCAGCTTGGGGAGACAGCTGCATCAAGATGCATAAATGTATGTAAAAAAATGTCAGTTCCAGTATGTCATTTGTTTGAGTGTTCAAAATAGCATTATCCTTTCATGTACCACAGAGTGAGGCAGTAAATCATTTTTAAAAGGTTTGGAGTCACAGAAAAATACATTTGACCCTTTGTGCTTGAACCTGGCCCCTTACCTAAGTCACTGCCTAGGTTTCTGGGAACATGCCCCAGAAAAAGCTGCAGAATTTCCTTGTAACCATGAATGGAGCTACAGTGCAAATCTCTACAACTTGCCTTTACACTTCATCAGGTACAAACTGATGGGGCTCAAAATATATTTTGCTTGTCTTCATTATTTGTGGGGGAAAAAATTGACACATTAAATATCTGATGTTAGATGTATTAGGGACAGTGGTTTCCAACTGAAGCTTTTCTTGAAAGTATATTTATCCTTTGAAGAAGAAACAGCATTATTTCTGGAATGGAGAAAATGATGATTTAAATATGTTTTCCGATAATGGAACCACTTTGTTAATGAACAGTAATTTTCTGACTACCTCTGGAGGAATTAAGCTCATGGATTATATAATACATCTGTGAAAGCTTATCTGATCGCCCAGTAATTGTGACCTCATTGTGAGTTGTGCAATTAAGCATTAAGCTGCTATTTGGCACCACAATTAATTGTGTTTTACTTTTCTGATACGCTTGTTGACGACAGGGAGTGAAATCACTGATGGCAGCAGAGGGGCTGGAGGAGTGGCACAGTCTGAGCACCGTCCCCATGCAGCGCTGCAGGTGCCCCTCTCCAGTGTGGAGGAGATAATTGATCAGGCAAAGAGCTAATGACAGCAGGGAGACTCTCACATCCAGTGTGAAGGGTTTTGGGATGGGCACCAAAGCCCCTCTGCTTCCAAACCCATGTGTAATGCTGAAAGAGGCAGATGGGTTCAACATGTGAGGGAAAATTTGAGGATATGTCTTTTGGATACAGATTTCCATGTATGAATGGTTGTCTGGAAACATGCAAGGCAACAACATGTTGGAAAAAATTTTTGGGAAATTGTGACAAAAATACAGACCTTAGTCAAATTGAAGATAGGATTTGGGGACTTATTGAAAAAGCTAAGAATGAGATGAGCAAAAAAGCAATGCATACAGAGTCAAATAACTCCTCACTTGGAAGGGTTCTGACCCTCCAATGTGACAAAATCTTCAGGTGACCAAGAGCCAGGACATGCATACCTGGAGCCTCAGAGAAAGCAGGGGTTTGACAATTGTTCATGGCAGGAACCTATGTGGTCACAGCATTAATTGCACTGCAGGGGTTCACAGGTAGCTCTCCTTCAGGGCAATTCATTTTAGGCATCTTTGTTGACCCACTGGATTTTCTTGTCCTTCCCATTAAGGACTTGTTATGTGCGTTGCTTCCTGCCCTGGCAGTGCCATCCTGCTTGCTGCACAACGTGGCTGTGCCTGTAAGACAGCTCTGAACTGAGGAAGAGCCACAGGTCCCCATACATTAATGTGCAAGGACCAGAATGTGCAACAGGATGGAAAAAAAGAGATTAATTTTTTGGTTCTTTCATGCTGAGAGAAGCAAGAAGCGTAAGTATCCACCGTGACTGATTTCATTAATGCAAGTAAGGGAGTATCAAAGGCTTTTTATTGTGGTGCAGTCATCCTTTCTCAATTAAACATGCTTCCTCTTGGACCTCCTTGTTGGACTCTGACATCTTTTGGGTAGTACATCAACAGTACGCCCTTTTCCGTCGTGATCTATTGTACCCGTATATCTTCAGAGTGAGCTTTCTTTCTAATGATCTATTAGTGAAATGCATCATTTCAGTGAGGATGATGATGATGATATACTACTCCATGGATGATGCCATCCAAAGGAAAGAAAAGGTCAAACAACAAATTCAATAGAGTTATTGGATTAAAGTCAGGCAACACATCATCTCCAAGGCTGCTTTCCTAATGCCAAAGAGGATTGCTGATACAAGCAGTGCGTTCTAGGGACCATTTCTTTTATGACTGTGCCTGAACTGACCCCTGAACATCAAGTGAGAGCAGTACTTTGTATCATCTCAGGTGAGGAAATAGGAAAATATTTTTGTGTTTGAGACTATGCATGTGACAGGTTCAACATCAAGTCCCCAGGGACTGTGCATCTTCTGCTCTTCTGGCCAGGCTTCTGCCTTCTGGGTGCACATTCCCAAACACTGCATGTGACTCTGCCTTGGCTAGTTCTGAACCTGCACCTGTGTGGATCCTGATCATTTGGTTCACTGCAATCATATAAGTT
This sequence comes from Hypocryptadius cinnamomeus, assembly GCA_013400635.1. NCBI lineage: Eukaryota > Metazoa > Chordata > Aves > Passeriformes > Zosteropidae > Hypocryptadius > Hypocryptadius cinnamomeus. The sequence continues at coordinate 4,558 of VYZP01069312.1, read as the reverse complement.
GCTAGCAAATAAGCTTTTTTAGTGAGTTGAAATTACCAGTGTAGAATTATAGAATAGCACCTACAAAACTCTTGCTTTATTGTGATAATTTCCCTCATGAAGTCTGAAAATATATTTTACTCACTCTGCCTCTTTTCCACAGCATTCAAAAACCCTGCAATGCTCAAGCTGAACCAAAAGTATTTGCTGTACCTTAGAGTGAATTTTAAAAACATGATATGGATTTTTCTTGTCTCGTGGATCTTATTTATTTTCTTGAAGCCCTAGAATTCTGCTATGGAAGGACACTGAGAGACACATAAATAATGTGCAGAGTTGTATCCCAAAATGGCTTAATTGTTTAATGCCTACTGAAATGTAAATGAAGCTTATGAGAGCACTAAGAGATTCATCTATCCATCCAAGGTCAATATATCGAGTAAGGTGCAATTTGCTGGGGGGCAGGGGGTCTTCCAATGAATAATCTTGATTTTCAGAAAAAGGCTTCAGGCTTGTCACTCCTTTCAAGTCCCCATATTTGCATTTGCTGATAATGATGAATGGTTTTGTAGTGCCAAGATGTGACATCTGACTGCTTGATTTTGCCATTTCATGTGTGAGACTGACATGCAATGCAGCTGCTCAGACAGTGGGAATGTGACCTGGCACTGGCCTTGGAAAATCAGAAAGGATGCTTTTGAAGCCTGTGGCAGTTCTGCGCTGTACGGACATTTCAAGAAGCTGGGGGTGGTTGGTGCCAGCAGCTAAACCATTAACACTCCATTTTCTATACTGCATAGCATGTACTAGCAGCTCTATCTTTACAAGGGTGGCCAGACATCTCCCAGTTGGAATCTGTATGTGGGGGGTACTGTGGAATAAATTCAAAACAAAATGCATGCACTTCATCTGTTTCACCAAGCTTTCTCCATTTGGGTTTGTTTCTTTTTCTCCATTATTTTCCATCATTAACACAAAAGAATGATTATTACTAGAGAAATTGTACAGTGGGTTCCCTGGAAATCTTTGCGCTCCCAATTCTCTGCCACCCAGCCCAAGCCTAATATAAACCCCATGGAAGGTTGGTGCTTTGTAGATTTTCTCCACAAGGTCTACAAGACTGTGATCACCACTTCAACCAACAGACATTGAAATTGCAATTACCAAGTCTCATCTCACAGGTGGTGAGGTCTTTTCTAACCTTATCCTTTCTTCCCTTCTCTTTCTTTTCCTTATACATTTTCCTAAGTGTTATTTTGATGCTTTTGTATTGCCATATTACCGTACATAATAATAACCAAAATGGCTGCACACCTGCTTTCCATAGCAATCAGATTGCTCTAAAATAAACCCTACATATATATATATTTGTAAACACTGATCATTCAGAGTCACTTCACTCTAATCCACCCCAAGGGATATAAACAGGAACCTGGGTTACCCTCACCGTTGTTGGGAGAGCTCATAACAGGGAGAAGGCAGAGAAAAATTCATCCTGCCTTCAGCTGGCTTCCTGAAAAATGCAAACCACTAATGGCCAAGAACAACTGTTCTGAGACCTCCAATTCTTGTGTTCTAGTCAGAGGTAGCAGACAGAGCACTGAATGGGAATTATAAGAAATTCATTACAACTCAGAGAGAAGTAGGAATGTAAGACAGCAAAGTCATAGAAATTTGCCAGACACAGAACACTTCCTGCAGAAGGTTTGAGACTCTTTCAGCACCTTTGCCAAATTCCATAATCTTTATGTCACTTTGTTTTGTTTCAAGAAATGTATGTTCAGGAATGCTGCTGCTTCCTAATTGAAGCTGTTTCAAACAAGTAGAACTGCTTCAGAATAAAGCTTCTTGGAAAGCATGATTTTTCTGGGTTGAGTTAGGATATTTAGCAAGATAGAAAAATGAGAAGTCAGAAGATTTTCTTACTTTTAAAAGTTTGAGCAATTTTCTTGTAATGGTATGTCAAATGCAGCTTGTAAAATTACACAATTCTGTTTCATGACAGCATTTTCAGACATTCCAGGCTTGATTCTAGTTAAAATAAAAGTGAGAACCAGTTTAGCACATAGAGGTATATTTCCACAAATCACAGAGCTAGTCCTAGGAAGTATGGGTCTGCACATTCACAGCAGCAAAAGCTGGTGTAAATGCAACTACATAATAAACACTGGAAATATATGATGTATGGATATTAAAACAAAAGATCCTATACCACAGGCAAGCAAACTCTGAGCATGTCTATGGTTTTCTGAGATGTGGATATGTTATCTATTTCTAAATGTTTTTTAGAATAGCCACAATACAGCCAATTAATACTTTAAGAGATCCAAACACACATCCCTATACTGTACAATTGTCAAAACTTCCTAAGAGCAAAACAAAGGCTCATAGTTATCAGAGAACACATCCAGTATAAAGAATTAATAACACCTCAGTATGAAATATTTGTAGATACATTTTTCTCAGTTTAACCATCTCCTAACAGTGCAGTGACTCACTCTACATTGCCAGTGCCTCCCCATCCCAGAGCCTGCGAGATGCAGCATCAGTTCATTGCACCTGTAGCCTGATTTTGCAGTATGGCTAACTTTCTCTTTAAAAATAAATAAAAAAAGGAGTGGAAGAAGTGTCATCTTGTCACTAATGGTATTTGCATCATTTTGCAGCTGTGTTGACTTTTAAGTGAGCAGCCAGTGATTTTTGAGTTAGCTAGGTGAAGTGGAAAAATAATGATGGATTCAGTAGTCTTTTGTCACTTTTGGGCCTCAATTTTCCTGATGTCTCTGTGGGTGTTGGCTGTGTACTGCCTGTCGGTAGTGAAAAATAGATTTCAGTTCAGGTCCTGCTGGAAGAAAAAATCTGGACCATTTAGTTTCACATCATTTCCCCTCAATTCCCCTTTATAATGAGTGTTAATAAATAACTTGGGAAAAAGGGTTCATGATCTTTTATCACTCAAATGTGCAACAATGAAAATTAAAATGGAGGAGAAACCGATAAAAAGCCTAATACCTCATAAACATTCTTTACCCAAAACAATGTATAATAGGAAATATAAGTAGCCCATAATGGGAAGATTTGGAGGTTTGAAACCAGTCTTGATTAGGCTTTTTTGCCCTAATTTGTTGTACAGCTTATAACATTTCTTTCAAGGCAGAATAATATAGGTCAATAGTTGACTTAAAAATCTTTAAGAACTGGGATGATTAGTGATTGAGCAAGAGCCATTAGCCAGTGCATAAACTTGTGCTCTTTCAGACATGAGCTTGTCTTTGGGCAAGGAGCATAAATCTAAAGCTTCAAACTCCATTGTTTGCATAAAATAGATCAATACTCAGCCCTACTGAGAGATGCATCGATTTGGTGAAAAGGAAGAAGGGACTGAGGGTTGCAGGCTCTCTTTTGATCTGGTTTTCTCTAGGAAATGCTGTTTAATGTATTGTGTGTGTCTGCCTCCCTGATGGACTCTGCTACCCAATTTTAACCTGATTTTAGAAAGATTTCGGCCACTATGGAGGATGTTAAAGATATTGGGGTC
>VYZP01069310.1:40601-63113 GCA_013400635.1 Hypocryptadius cinnamomeus | reverse complement strand
AGCTCCCTTTTTATACCTTAAGATTTAATCCTTTATTTCATGTTTGAACTCTCCACATAAGAAGAAATTCATGGTACTCTCCCTATGTAAGTGGAGCCTTCTTAGAAAATATGGAAAAGAAGCAGAGCTTTTTTTAAAAGTAGTTATTTCACAGCTGGATATGACAAAAAGTCATATCTGTGTCTTATTCAGAGTCCTTAAACTCAAATTACCCAGGGAAAAACAATGCTCTGAAATTCATTCTACTGTCAGCAAAGTCAGGCCCAAAGCATGTGGCTACCCTGATACTCTTCAAATCCTATTTTGGAACATTTAATGGTCTTTTATCCCCCCTTTGCTCTGGTTGTTGTGAATATACATACCCAGCACGGCTTGTGGAAGTTTATTGTTTCCAGATTGCATTAATTACCCCTTCTTGGGAAAGGAAGTAAAACAAGGTACTGTGAGTGCATCAGGAATAGCCAGAATTCAGAAGCAAGCTAAAAAAAACCCAGACAAACACAAACCACCTGCTCTAACAGGGACTCTGATAATGCAAAATCACTGAGAATTATAAATACACTGCAGTTGCTTCACTGTAAGGAACTACTCAGTATAAAGGGATAGCTGAATATAGGTATTTATTTGTTCCTCCCAGACTACTCACTCTGCAACTACTTTTTTGGTAATAAATAGTCTAAAGACATGAAAAATAAGTGATCCATTGAAAAAAACTAGAACCAAAAAAATCCCTAGCTGGTATTTTGTGGTTGTTGCTCATTTGTCAGAAACTGAAGGTTGAAATAAACCAGTAGTGAAAGGCTGCAAAGGATATTTTGGATTTTTTCCTGTATGTATCACAAACTATAAACAGATATTCTCCCTGCCCTGAGTAGGACCTTCTTTGGTCCCTTTCACATAATCAGGTATGCTTAGGTATTTGTTCTTCAGGTTAGATGTCAGTAGTGACAGCATGTCTTAAAGAAAATAAAAACAAAAAACCCAAACAAACAAACAAAAAAATACATTAAGACTGGTAGGAGCCTTCTCATTTCCAAAATAGCCAGAAAAATTCATAATCCTGATTAAACCATGAATACTGAGATGGATTCAGCTGGAGACCATCTAAATGACAGAAGTTCCTTACTAGCAGCTGTAAATGATGTTAATTTTGGTGTAAGATTATCAGGCAGTTCACAGTGTATAACTAACCTCATCCACTGACTTTGGGACTCTCAAGCAGCCAGCCCAGCTCCTTTTCCCCTTTCAGCAGACAAAAAAAGCTGTGGGACAGCATCATATTCTCTGAGAGCTCTCCTGCTTGTTTTGAGAAAAAATTCTGTGGTTTTTTTCGGTTTGGATGTGCTCTCTGTCACACCAATCAGCAAATTTTAGTGCATTTACATCTTACAGAGAGCTGGGCACCTCAAAAGGCTCACAGGTGAAGCCAATTAATCTTTGTGTTGTTGAACAAAATCAGAGCAGCTTCCACCAGCACAGCAGAAGTACAGTATTCTACAGTATTAATACCTTTTCCCTTTGCAAGGTGCAATAGTGCAAAGAAATCCAAATAAACCAGGCCAGGCTGTATTAATTCCAGCCAGTTTGTGATCAACATCAGCAGCCTGCTGCTGCAATTTGCCAGGAGCCTAGCAGGGCTCAGCTAACTGGAGCAGATGTTTGCAAGAGGGTCCTTTTGGATGCATTGTTCCAACGTGGCTGCAGAGACTGCAGTCAGCCACAGCTAGGTTCAGCCAAATTCAGAATCTGAAGTTTGATTGCCATTGGGAAATTAGCTCACACTCCAGTTCAGTGTGTTTAAATGATTTTTAAGTCAAAACAATGTCACTGCCAGGAGGTCCCATCTTTCAGACAATTGGGAGATTGTGCACCAGCACAAGAACTCCAGCTGCTTTTGTCTTAAACAGCAGCCTAAATAAAAGGACTCACTGCACACCTGACTTCCAACTTTTTAATCATTCACACATGTCAGATTTGCAGGCTGTGCTGTGTAGCTCCTTTCTGCTAATTACACGTTGTCTCACACTGATGCCATATCCTTAAATCACGAGCCACTGCTGAAAATTTAACCCAAAATACCTGCACAGTACTGTCTTGGCAGTTGTTTAGTTACAGGAAATTCTCTTTCCCTGTTGACTTTTCTCTTTTAGCATCCCTTTTCTATCCAGAACCAGTTAAAGGGAAATCAAAAATAAGGGATGGGAAGTGTGATGTCCATCAGTGTTCCTGAGTGGCACATGAGAGCTTTGTCCAGCTGCTAATTGGGAGGCTGCTCTGTGGTAAATACAATTGAATACACCTGGGAAGATCAATATATTGACTTTGTGTGGGGAAAGTAAACTAGCAGGTATAGATTTTGCTTGTTAGTTTTGTTTTATTTCCAGGAATTTTAAAAGAACACTCAATTACAAAGTAGGGATAGGGATTTTTCTTATGGGTCAAATAAAAACATGATCAGTGTTACAGTTGCTGAATAAATTTCACATATACTAAACCTGGAAATAAAATTCTGATACTTTGTTTATAGTTTGCCAGGAATTTTGTGATTTGCATTTACATATGTGTGTGTTAAAGAGATTCAGGGAGACCTGCCAGCTATTCAAAGCATGAATAATTTTATTTCACTATTTTTTGTAATGACTACTAAAAAAAAAAAAAATCCCAAACAACAGTAACTGTGCAATCTGTAATAAAGTGAACACACCAAAAGAAACCTTGTTCTCTGGCAGAGAGGAAAGCATCTGTCAGGAAGCTTTGTGTAAGTCACTATCTCCATCTAGTGCTGCCAGCAGGGAATTGGGCTGCTAAACCCTCCTTGGTAGGCACACGGCAAGCACAAGAGATTCTGTAATGATATAAAATTATTCTTTGTATAAACAGTTGCTGTTTCAGCCATTAATTCATTATAGATTAAAATATGTCAACGTGCCATTTGTAATACACAAATTTTATAAATTGGCTTTAAAATTTCACCAGGTGTTGACATTTGCAGCTCTCAGGGTTTTCTGCAAAGCCCTTTTGGTATACAATCATTAATATGTTCATTATTGTTAATGAATACGTTCATCAATAATAAATAGCACAGAAATCTTGGCAGGAACTTCACTGAACCATGGAGTGCCCTCGTGGCTGCAGAATCTCTGGGTCAAGGATTAATTTCCAATTGACCAGTCTGTAAATCAGTGAGTGGCTGATACATTACAGGCAGTGCTGTGAGACAGGAGAAAGGGGGGCAATGCATAACTTAATTCAAGGAATTAAAACTGACAGGGTTGTACTGCAACAGCTTTCTAACAGAGTCTTTCTTTGCAGTCTCTTTTTTTACATCTTTTGCTCCAATACCAACTTAAAAAATAAGTGCAAATTCACTGCTGTTTGCATTACCTCCTCAAACCTGAAATAAAATTACTGTGATATCATATTCACCCCTATGAATAAAGCATGTGCAAAACATAACTTCCCAGCTCAGGAAATAGTGCTTTGCAATAATTCCAGAAACAGATATACCAAGAAAAGCAGTGACTTTGATCTGCAATTTGTTTTATGCTTTTAAACACTTGGTATGAGTTCTCACTACACATTTCACTCGTTTCAATATAGTGAACTAGCACAAGGAATTTGTCCCTTTTTAGGGAATTAGAGATGGACAACGTGTGCCTGATGGAGTTTTTGTGGATTTCTGTGAGAAACAGATTGTGACTTCATTGAGACACACCCTATCAGACTCTCTTTGTACAAAATGTTTTATATCTATTTTTTGTAAGAAACGAGTGGAACTTGTTTTATGATCTCACAGTGCTTTAAAGGACTCAAAACCATACTAAGCTTTCCATGGTCTTTTTGGTAGGTATATTGCAATTTTTGGGTTTTTTTTTTAATTGTGAAAGTTATAACAACCATCATAATTGAATTATCTAACCCACTTCTATCTCTTTGGATAATTTTAAACCCATGTTGTTTCCTGATTATGAGCTGTCACTAATTTATCTAATCTTGCTCAAATAAGATAGTCACATCTCGCCAGTTCTGTAGGACACTTTATAAATTTAGATATTATCAACTTAAATCAAGATTAGGACTATAAATATTTGCTATGAATTATAATAGGTTCAATGAGTCAGGATAAGAATGGTGCTTAAATATTTTTTTCTCATTCAGTTCAGACTTTGAGCATTGCTTGGATCTAATTTTATTAGTTATGATATGCAAGTGAAAGTATTAAGTACTTTTCTACATCTTCTACACAAAGAAAATACATAAAAACAATTAGATATCAAGTTGGGCACAGACTAAAAACTGTTGTAATAGCTTCAGATGGTTCAAATAACTAAACACCTGAGTTTCACTGTTGTCACGTGGACCTTTGGAGTTCTGTAAGACTGTCAGGAAATGATACATGGATATGGTAAATGGTAAATCATACATTGATATGGTAAATGATACATGGATATGGCAAATGATACATGGATATGGTAAATGGTAAATGATACATGGATATGGCAAATGATACATGGATATGGTAAATGGTAAATGATACATGGGTATGGTAAATGATACATGGATATGGTAAATGGTACATGGATATGGTAAATGGTAAATGATACATGGATTGGTCTTCCTTTTGTCTGAGCAGAGAGGCAGCTGTTTAATCCTGCTGCAGCCCTTGCTACTCTCCTGAAATGGAACAGCTGGGCCAGAGACCCTTACGGTCCCCATCCAAGGGATGGAAAGAAAAATGTCACATTTCCTCCACACTATGTTTGGATAATAATCATAGGACTGTCTTCTCACCACATTTGTGACTGCTGCTTCCTACAGGGAACAACTCCAACATCCCAGCTTGGGCAGTCTGCAGCGACCCAACCCTTGAAAGCCTCTCTCTGTGCTTTGGGATGTTGGAACCCATGGTACCTCCATTAAAATCCTCTGACAGAAGGCAGGTAAAGCCTTTGTCTTTGGTTACAAGATGTGGCTGGGGTGTGTATTCTGTCCCCATCTGTCAGAGGTGGGGCAGTTCTCTTCTGTTCATGGGGCAGTTTTTCTTTATCTCTCCCACAGCCAATCCTCCCTGCAGGAGATCTCTTCTGTTCATGGCCAGTGAGTGTCCTTGCATGGCTGATAAAATTCCACCATCCCATTGGGAGATGCTCCACCCAGGGGAGGAGCCAAGCATTCCTACCTGGATCCAATCTGCCCCTGGAACACCACAGCAGCCTTTGCCCACTGCATTCCCAGAGGAGCAGCTTTCTTCTGCCCTGCATTCCCAGAGGAAGAGCAGGCCCATCTCCAGCAGCCCTGGAGCTGCAGAGGAAAACTGCACCCTTGTCCAGGATCCCTGCTCCAGCAGAACCACAGCTGGCACTGCAGGAGGGCTGAGCCACCATGGAATGGGACTGTGCCACCACCCTGACCCACAGGGGGTCAGCTCCTGCTCTGACTCTGGCAGTGGTTTGTTTTGTATTACCACACTTTTATTTTTAATTTTCCTAGTAAAGAACTGTTATTCCTACTCCCATATCTTTGCCTGAGAGCCCCTTGATTTCAAAATAATAATAATTCAGAANTTCCTAGTAAAGAACTGTTATTCCTACTCCCATGTCTTTGCCTGAGAGCCTCTTGATTTCAAAATGATAATAATTCAGGAGAGGGTTTACATTTTCCATTTCAAGGGAGCCTCCTGCCTTCCTTAGCAGACACCTGGCTTTTCAAACCAACTTTGCATTTCTGTCACCTGAGAGAGTCACTGCTTCTCTATCCAAACAACTGCATCCCAAAAAACACCTCCTTCCTCTGCACTTTGTCTCCAGAGCTCCCAAGAGTTCCTAGACCAAAGCTATACCTCTAGCTGTTCTAGTGAAGGTGTGCAAGGGGCACAGGAATTAATTATGCAGTTACATGCCAGCAGTTTGTCATTGCAGGGACTGACAGCAGCACAGGCAAGAACAGATTCTGAGAAAACATCAGTGAGTGTTTGAAAAACTTCCTGAATCACACCAATCTCTCCATGAGTGGAGAGAAAGATGAAATTATTTAATGCTGCAGCTGGTGTGCTGGGGCCTCATCTTGGCCATCTGCACCCAAACTAAGATGCTCAGATGGATTCTGCCTGCTGGATCACAGACTGGGTGCTGCTGGGTTTTTTAAAGATGTTTCTGTATCTAATTTTCATTGATTTCAAAGGGTTATTCTTTAAAAGTCAAGTGCTAAACCAATGAACTGGAGCACTAAAGCCACACAATAAAGGTCAGTATTCATAACCTCACATGGATCAGAACCTGCAGTATGATAATGTACATTCTGTATATTATTATATTATTATTTTATTATATCATATCATATTCCACCACTGAACCACCAGATATTTCAAACAAGGTTGAATATATCCAGTGTAGACAAAAAAAAACCCTGATGTAGATGGAATTTTTTTGGTGTTGCTGCAAATCTTTATTTTTACATAGTCTATGTTTACTTACTCTAATGGTAATAATATTTAAACTGCTGAAGAGAAGTGAACTACAGTCACATGCAAATTTATTTAATTTTTTAGTATCTCTAATATTCCTTTTTTTACCATTTTAGTGGTTTTTTTCTGAGGGTTAGCTTTGGTGTTTATCTCAGTTTCATTTGACTTTCATTTCTTGCCAAAGTAGCAAATCTCTTGATTTGAATTTTGCAAAGATATTTGATCACATTAAATTACAAATGAATAGGATAACTAAATTCATATTTTTCCAATTATTTCCTTCTGCTTCCACAACAGATTTCTTTTACTTCTCTAGAAGTAAAGTTGTCCTAGCTGGGTTAGTCTGACCTAAGTGTGAACTTAAAAAACAAAGCAAAATGAAATTTCATATTTGCTGAAGCAAAACTAAAGAAATAAAATATATCCTGAACTGAAGTTCACTCATTTTTTATGCCTAAGTTGCACAGAAGCTGGAGCTGCTCCTCAGCAGAGTGCAGCATGCTCTGTCTGGTTTGCACTGCTGCAGGGTTCTTTTTTGGGGTTCTGTGGACATTTCTTAACCCCTCCATCCCCTGTAAATGCCACAGCAATTCTATGGGATGAATTTAGTTTGGGATGGTCTTTTGTTTTTCTTTGATATTCACCTGCAGAAAGTATTTTAATTGATGTTTCCTTAAGATCCCCTAGTGCAGTTTGGGTTTTTTAACATAAGATATTAAATTAACTTGATAATTCAACTATCACTGTTTATTTCTCTACATTTTTCTAATACTTTCTTTTAAAAAATTGCTTGGTGTTACAGAAAAAATGTATTCTGATTTGAAGACCTTATGATTTCTGAGGAATTAACTGAAATTCTTATCTATTATCTTAATTTTATTTCTGAGAAGAAGAGTGAGACTCTTCAAACCTGTAGAATTTCAGAAAAACTTCTGGAAGACAAGGCACCCTTATTAATAAGAAACATGTATCTCAAAGGAAAACATGCCTCAACTTCAGCTCTGATTCCAGGACTTCAAGGTGGTCCAGGGTGAGTCCCAGAGGTACATCTGGCATTAGTGAACTTTTCTGAGCCTGGGATCTGCATAGCAAAGAGCCTGCAGTGAAATTTCCATCTGCTGAGTCTGTGTGGGAGTGGGCAGCACAGCTGGCATTGCCAAACAACACTGGTGGGACAATCCAGTAAGTCATTTCAGTAATAAATCAAATATAAATTTAGGCACAGGCACGAAATTTGGTAGGGATGACCATCACAAAGAACTCCTTACAGAGGGATGAGTTCTGCAATTGTGCATCTGAGAAAGTGGGGGCTCTGAAACAGGTTCTGTAGTTAAGTGTGATATTTTTGAGTTGTGACTGGTGGTGCTTCAGATACCAATTGATCATTTACTATACACTGTAATATTTGCTATTTAACACTTTAACTTTTGCTATGCAACGCATAGCAAAATATAAATAATAAATAATATTTTTTTAAATAAATAATGAATAATAAATACTTTTAAAACCCCATTTATTTTAATATTTTGAGTGTTTTCCCATCTGAGCAGGCTGTAAAATCAAGCAGCTGTTTAAAATGCAGCTCAAAGATCACAGCTCCAATGTTAGACCTGGATCACAACGTGATATGTGCTCCTGGAAGCTCAAGTGCACGTGATCAGCTGTAGAGTCAGGGTGCTGATACACTTCAGGTTGTGTTCTCCATCTGTGGAAACTGCACCTGAGCATCTCCTTCAGCACTGAATGCAGATTTCAAGCTTCAGCATTCCATCTTCAGCACCCAGACCTGTAGTTTCACTGGTGAAAGAAAGGAAGAAATTTCACTTTATCTACTTATTAATTGTTTTCCATTGTCCTTTTCTAGGACTTAGCTATATTTTCACATGGCTGTGAGGGGACAAGCATGAAGGGACAATGAAACCTGGCCAGCAGACACATTCCAGAGCAGAAAACTCCTTGTGGAAGAAGGTAACATGCATGCTGTCCCTGCCCCCAAAGGGAGATTTTAATGGAGTAAGTGCATCACAAGAAGCAGCATTGATGGTAGTTTGTTTCATTTATGCCAGGTCTAACAATGCAGAGCAGGTTTAATTTTTCTGTGCAGACATATTGTGTGAAGGTTGCCATTTGAAAAGGAATAAATGAAAGTGTTTGTTGGTTAGGAAAAACCACAGGAAATAAAATGAAACTTTAAAATTTGCTCTGTTGACCTTTAATGCTGAAACACCGAGCTTCAGAGGCTGCTATTTCCATGACAGCATGGTACTGGGAGTTTAGATTTTTAGAGAAGCTTTATTCCACTGCTTATTTCATCAATGTTCACCTGGAAATCACATAAATTAAAAAATACATACTTTCTTGGCACTTGGCCCACAGATATCCTTTCATATCTGTCATGCTTATTTGCATGCAACAGCTTTATGTGTTTGGTTTCTTTAATATACCAAATAATCTTAAATTACAGCAACAATGATTCTACTGCCCCTGAAGAATATAAGTCCATTCTTAATCATGTGAACACACTTGCTGCAACTGATAATAGTCAATTACAACTTGGAGTGTTCAACAGGACTTTAAATTTTAAAACTTTACAACTATTGAACCTAAGGTTGATAGATTAATCTTGCTTAATAAAATAATTAATCAGGAATTGAAGCAAAAGTTGTCTGCTTCAGTAAGTGACTGTTATCTGTCAGGCTGTGTAGTTTTAGTGGCTTTAACTTGCCAACACATCCATTGAAACAGAGATTAAAAAATTACATGAGGGGAAGAGAAGGGGACAGCATTAATTTATGTGTGCTCAACAGTCATTGAAGAATAAGCACAATGCCAGTCACACCAAAAACTGCTTCAAACACCCAGGTGTATTTCTAATAGTACTTTCCACTAGGGATGTTCTACAGTCATCTCTGATCATAAAATTAGAAGGCAAAGTATTCTGCAAGGCAGTAAAATCCCACTCCAGAGAAGACTTAGTTATGCTTGATTTCTGCAAGCCAAGGGAGCCATCACAGTGGCAGTGGTGTTTGAAAGGGCTTTGCTGTGTTTGCAGAGTGAAGGTCACATCTAAGATGTACCAGGTCCTGTGGAACACTTCTTTTGGAACTTCAGATGGCCTTGCATGTCCATTGCTTTCAAGGCTGAGAAGCTGGAAACATCTTCCTTTGTGCTCTTGCACAGAGGATGCTGCTGCTCTCTATAAACATTTACAAAGTACTTGTCTGGGGTTAACTTTAAATACACACTTCTCTGCCAGATGCTGACAAGACAAAGCAGAAACTGAGAGGGTTTGTTGAAGCAGATCTATCAAATTACAGTAATGTTTTGCTCTTTCACTGAAAGCACTTCTGCTAGCCACTTGAAGTGCTGCTCATCCTTAATAGCCTGTTCACTGGAGAAGTCCCCAGTCAACAAGTCTTATTGCTTTATGCCTCTGAAAGTGCAAGGCTGATGTCATGGAGCAGGAGACAAAAGCAAAGCTATCAGCTATTACTGGAAGAGACATCACAAGTGTGGTGAAAAGAGAGTAAGGACACAGTAATTCATTTTAGTAGTGGTATAAAATTAATTTCTTTGATCCCAGTTAACTTTGAGTACATTTTCAGCTAGAAAAAAAATCATTTTTCCATAATTTAATCAGTAGCTTTCTCTAAAAAGTACAGTGCAGGTCACCACTTTTTCACTATGCAATGAATTAATTTCTTAACCCAAACAGACATTGAAAATTACCCTTTGAGCACATTTTACCATGTCAGTGGTTTGCATTCACGTGAGCTCTTCCTTCAAATCCCTTCTGCTCATTTCAGAAGGAACTTCTGGACTTCTGAGCTAGAGCTGAAATCTTCCTTAGCACAGAAAGTGCAGGACATACAGACTTGGGTGGATTTTTTTTTTTTTCAATATTTCTTACACCAATATTGTTTGCATGATCCACGAGTGTGAGGCAGTGAATATGGAAAATAAGAGTTTCCAGTCCAAGTTTAAGGCATGGCTCTGGTGCCTTTGAGCAGCCACTTTTGTTTTGGTGTGCCTCCCACCCTGAGCTGAGCCCCTGAGGAGGAGCCTGCAGTGGAATTGGGAGAGTTCTGGCCTTATATGAACCAGATTTTACCTGTGACACCCATTGTGGGAGTGCTTGTAGAAGGTTGGGCAGGGACTGAAATCCCACCTGGAGCAATTTAGCAATGAGCACAAGAACTGTTCTGTCAAAGGTTTTTGCAGCAGACCCTTTAAAATGCACACCAACTCTAAAGCAGTTATTTAAATATCTTTTACTAAACATTGAAAGCTTACTTGTTCAACTCTACATATGATATTTTTAATCAAGGGGATCACCCTCCACATTCTCCATTGTGATTTTATGTGGAAAGGATAATGTATATGCCATGAAAAACTTGTATGTAATGAATAAGTTAAATATATTGTTTCTCCTATTATTAGCAGAAATGTTACCTTTTGACCTTCCTTTTGAGATTTTTTGGAACATTTGATGCTTCTGATAATAGTTTAATATTACTTTCTTCACATTGATTAAATACACTTCATACATCACTGAACAATGAGTAACATTCAAATAAGGCTGTCCATTGAACTGCCTGCAAAAATGATAAAGTAAAAAATTAATCTCCAAAGTAAAGTCAAGCCTGAAATTGAAATCTTTGATGCATACATTTCATAATTAGTTCATTCTGCTATATCTAAAATGCAAATATGGCGCTCTTAAAATAATTCAGGTCTTCCTGCTTGGAGCATTAATGAATTGTTCTAGCTGCTGCACCTCTGACTTGGAAGGATTCTGGAGTCATTTGGCTTTTTTGTCATTTTCTTTGTTAAGTTGCTGAATTTTCCTTTTTTATAAAGTGACTTAAAAGAGCCTTCCTTGCCTCTTGTGTTACTTTAACTCTTATTTCAGGCACGGGATCCACCTACACACCAAGGGAAAAAGAAGTTCCCAGAATATGAGCAGGATCAAAGCTTGAGGATAGAGTTGAGGTCATTCCCCCATTGCTCTGCCATCACCAATTTCTGACCATTTTTTTCATGGTCCAGCTGCTGTAGAATGTTCTCTAAACTACAACACTGACATTTTCCTGTCGTGGGAGGTTTGCTGGCTTGAGGATTTTTAGCCTGTGTGCATGGTTTTCATTTTGGTTTGTATTTACGTATTTTAGGTTAGGTTTTTCTCCTCCACAGCCTCCTTGGGGACCTCAGCAGCATTAAGCCAGCAGAAGAAAGGGTTTGAGAATGGCCAAAAATGTTGTTGCCACACCGTGTCTGACCTGAAATCCTCTGTCAGGGAAATGCTCTCTTTCCTTCCTGCAGCAACCATGGTGAGTGAAAATGGAAAAAATAGATCATAATTGTTGTCTTTTCAGTTTTCTAGCCTTAATTGCAATTTGAACATAAGTCCCTGAATCTGATTTAACCAAGTATCTGTATCATACTCTGTATGGCTGAGTTCCTAATTTTTTTGTGAAATTACTGTCTGGTTACTGGACTAAAACCTTGCAAGGTGTTGAGAACTGAAAGGTTAAATCATGAACAGTATCTGTATTCAATTAATAAGTCAATAGTAATATTCTTTGTCACTTCTAAGACAATAAATCATTGTTAAGGGTGAAAAAACTTCAAATAAATGATGCAACTTTGCTGATGAGTGAAGAAAATTAAATCTTACACTTTGGCCCAAAGAGCATGGCCTTCTTCATTATAGAAAAATAAATCTTCTGATGTAAATGTTAAAATTCAGCTTATGAATAAGGAAAATCTTTATTTCATAGCATCTAAGCGAGAAAAATAATTACAGAAAGGAAATTTTAATGCTTATGAAACATCAGCACTCTCATCTATTCTGAGAAGACCTATTTATAATCTGATAAAAGCAGAAAGCCAAAATACTGACTTCTACTCAGCTGTGGTACAGATCATAGAATCATAGAATGGCCTGGGTTGGAATGGGTCTCAAAGATGATCCAGTTCCATCTCCCTTGCCACGGGCAGGGACTCCTTCCACTATCCCAGGTTGCTCAGAGCTCCATCCAACCTGGCTTTAAACACTTCCAGGGACAGGGCAGCCACAACTTCTCTGGGTAACCTGTGCCAGGGCCTCACCACTCACACAGCACAGAATTTCCCTCTAAATCTAATATAAAGCTGCTCTTTTTCATTGTAAAGCCTTCCCCCTTGTCCTGTCACTAGATGCCCTTGTAGAAGCCCCTCTCCACCTCTCCTGCAGGCTCCTTTCAGGCACTGGAAGGCCACAGTTAGGTGACCCCAAAGCCTTCTCCTCTCCAGGCTGAACAACCCCAATGCTCTCAGCCTGTCCTCGTAGGAGAGGTGCTCCATCCCTCTGATCTTGGTGGTCTCCTCTGGGCTCACTCCAGCAGGTCCCTGTCCTTCCTGTGCTGGGAGCCTGGAGCTGGATGCAGAGCTCCAGGTGGGAGCAGAGCAGAGCAGAGGGGCAGGATCCCCTCCCCAGCTGCTCTCACACAGCTTTGGGTACAGCCCAGGCTGGGATTGGCTTTCTGGGCTCCAGCTGCACACTGCTGGCTCGTGTCCAGCCTCTCACCCACCAGCACCCCAAGTCCTTCTCCCCAGGGCTGCTCTGGATCTGCTCATGCCCAGCCTGGACTGGTACCAGGGGCTGCCTTGTTAAACCACAGGAGATTTCCATGGGCCACTCCTTGAGCTTGTCCAGGTCCCTCTGGATGGCAGCCTGTCCTTCAGGAGGGTCAGCTGCACACTCACCTCATGCATCTCTGGCCCTCTACACAAGGTGTAATACTTGTGTGTGGCTTTTATTTGTAAATCAAGAATACCTGAGGAATTAGAAGGGTTCATGTCACAGACATATTTTATGAAAAATCCTTTTGTCAGGATCTTTTCTCCTGAGAAGCTGGGAAGCTTCAGCTTCTCCATGTTTTGTTGTTTTGGAATGTGATTTGGAGAATTGTTTACCCAGCATGTGAAATTGTTTTTACTTAATTACCAATGACAGCCACTTGTGTTGAGGCTGTGAGCAGTCACAAGATTTTGTTATTCATTCCATTCTTTTCCCTTCTGGTTTTCTGATGGATCCTTTCTCTGTACTCTTTTTAGTATAGTTTTAGTATAGCATTTTAATATAATATATTATCATAAAATAATAAATCAGCCTTCTGAAACATGGAGTCAAGATTCTCATCCCTTCCCTCGTCCTGGGACCCTTGAACACAACCATAGGTTCAAAGTAATAGGAACAAACTGGGAATAGAGCAGAAGCCTGTAGGCACCATAAATCTTGTTTGGAGTTGGAGAATTTTTGTTCTGTGTGGGATTTTTTGCTTTGTTTGGTTTTGGTTTTTTTGGGGTTTTTTTTTGTTTGTTTTGTTTTGTTTGTTTTTTTGGTTTTTTTGGGCCATCACCAGATTAAATTGTAATCCTAAGTATCTGTGTGAAGAAAAAGAAAAATCAAACTGTAAAAATTTAAAAGTTGATGAGTTACAGCTATTATTTTTGTTGTAGTGTGTTGGTGTGTTGTAGGTTTTTTGAAGTTTTCTGGAAGGGGTAGAGGTTTTTTATCTACATTTATTTTGGAATGATTCTGATTTGTAAAGTGGTTTTGTTTTTTTTTGGGTAATGATTTGGTGGTTTTGTACTTTTCATACACTTTGGGTAATATCTTTTTATATGTTTACATTTTCTACATTTGAAATATGGTTTTTTGCTGAGTTTTGTTGTTATTATTTTTGTGGAATTATTTTGTTGAGCAGTTACATGGAGAGTTGTGGGGGGTTTTTTTGAGTTTTTGATTTGTTGTTTTTAGAAGTTTTTTGATTTTTTTTTTTTCCCCTAAGGTGCTTGTTTGGATTGCTGTTATATGTTGAGGAGTGTTTATGTTGTAAGTTTTTATTATTTGAGGTAAGGTTGTTTGTGGACTAGGTAAGGTATTAATTATGTGTTTGTATTTTATGGGTTTAGATTCTGCCTTAGATTGTACATATTAGGAGTTTAGAGGGAGCACATGTTGAAATAAGGCTGGAATAGGACTATCAGTTTTTCCATGTTTTTATCTATTACAAACTCTAAACAGTTTCCACAACACACACTTCAGGCCACAGCATCGTGGTAGGAGCCAAGGATTTGTAAGTAGCAGTGACAGCACTAAATGCAATGTTATTTTTCTCAGCAGCCACCTCAAGACTGAACCTCTAAACATTTAAGAAACCTCCCTATGCTCAATGACATAATTCCCATTAATCTTTAACCAACCCCACCATTGCAAAATAAGAGTGTTGTGCTTGTTTCAGCATTTTACCACACAAGTTCATTGAAATTAAGCTTTCTAGTGTGAAACAGAAGTTGATGCCTTGTGAAGGCTGACCTAGAGCAGAGCTAAAGAATAAAGCAGGGATTGATTCAAAGCATCTCCTCCATGGATCCACCTTGGGCAGCACAAGAGCCCAGCCAGGGCTGCAGCCAAGATGAACCCAAATGGTCCCAAAATGCACGAGCGCTCCCGGGGTCTCTCCCTGTGATCAGCTCTGCTCCATGTGCAGATTGCAGTTCATTGTCCCATTCCAGCTTTAGCCCATGCACTCCCATCCTGCTTGTTTTTCTCTCTCTCAGCCCACGCTGTTTGTGCTCTTGGGGCTGAGATTTGGATCATTTGTCCTTGGTGCCCAGCTGGAGCAGGAATTGTTTTGTCTCCCTGCTCTGTGCAGAGAGCTCACCATCCCATAATACAGAGCCCAGCCCCACACAGTAAAGCAACAGAGAATGTGAAAAATATAAAAGCTGAAACCTGAGGCATCAAAGTAGCCCACCTTTGCTGGAAACAACTCAGTTGTTGTAACAGCAGAGGTATGCAGAGGACAGTGAAAATCGAGGAGGACCTGGAGGAAGCAGCTGCACTTCCTGCATGGAGCAAGAGATGGCAATATTTTCTTATGTGTTGGGAGAGTTAGATACCGTATCTCACTCTAAAACAATTACAAATCAAATATTGACACTTCTTGGAACCCAGCATAAAAGTTGGTTCTCAGAAACTCAGTGCATGTATCACCTATGGATAAATGTTAGTTTTAGGAGCAGACTAACCATGTAAAAATGCTTTTTTAACATATCTATAACTTATATATAAAAACATCCCAGAGCCTTTCCCTGCTAAGGTCACTCTCTGGGTTTAATTACTGTGTGGCCTTTCAGCCCAGAAGATGATATGATGTGCAAGAGTAGCAGGGCAAAGACGCTCCCTGAGGAGCATTGTTAATAGAAGAGATTTTACCTATTTAGAAAAGATGCAGTACACAGGTCTGTGGGAGGTGAAGAGGCTAATTTAGCTACTTGCTGAAAAAGACCCCATAAATTCCCTGTGCAGAACTGCACATGTGCTTGGCCTTTGCATGTGAGCACGAGGAGCAAAATGAAAGGGCTGGCAAGCCCTGGGAGTGTCCAGAAAACACACAGCAAGCCAGGAGAGCGTGACTCCCTCCAGCATCCCCTGGATGAGCCCAAGGGAGATGCCATAATTTCTGCTGCCTTGTCCACAAAGCAGATCAGCTGGGAGATCAATCTCCCAGCCAGTGTTCCTCTAGTATTTCAAATTAATAAAAAGTGAGCTTCTCCTGTCTCTGACATGGAGGGCAGTAAATCACACATGGGACTGTAGCTGCTCCACAGCCAGCTTCCAGCACATCAGAAAGGATCTGGGTCATAGAAAAATTCTTTTCTAGTATTAACATACTAATACTGGAGGAAAAATATATATTTAAAAATTCATATAATTTTTATATATATATATATATATATATATATATATCTCCTTAGATCTTAGATGAAGGACACAGAATGTGTTCACTGCAGAACATATTTTGCACAAAACACAGTTTCATCTTTTCTGTTTTATTTCTCAAGCAATTCACATGCCAAGTCAAAATACGAAGTGAGTTCTTGTTTTTTGATACACAAATACTCCTGGCAAGAAAACCCTGGTGAAATTGATCATAGGATGCATTCCCAAAAGACAAGAATGAAGAATCGTTTGAGATTATGAATTGGTAAGAATCACAAGAGAACAATGACCTTATACTTTCTTTCAAATATTTTCCCATGCAGTTTCTTTTCCTTGGCTTTTCTGTTTTTCTTTTTAAATACAAGTTTCCAATTCTATCTTTTTGTCCACAAGATTGCATCATACTTACTCTTCTAGTATAGTTTAAGAAAGTTTCAGTTAAAAGTATAAACTGTGAATACTAATGTTTGTATAAAGCTATCAACATTTCAAGCTCACAGAATGTTTTATCAGCATGAAATTAAGCTGTTTATTCAGATCTCAAAGGTCTCTGCAAGATTTTAGAAAGTGCAACCCAGTGGTTTGGGTTCAGAGGACAGCACAACCCCTGCCTTCCCAGGCTGTTTTTGGGAGTGGGGGATTTTGCCCTGGGATTTAGGACTGGGGTTCTGTCTCAGGTTGGAAATGCAAGATGTGGCTGGGGGTGTGTATTCTGTCCCCATCTGTCAGAGGTGGGGCAGTTCTCTTCTGTTCATGGGGCAGTTTTTTCTTTATCTCTCCCACAGCCAATCCTCCCTCCAGGAGATCTCTTCTGTTCATGGCCAGTGAGTGTCCCTGCATGGCTGATAAAATTCCATCATCCCATTGGGAGATGCTCCGCCCAGGGGAGGAGCCAAGCATTCCTACCTGGATCCAATCTGACCCTGGAACACCACAGCAGCCTTTGCCCACTGCATTCCCGCCCTGCATTCCCAGAGGAAGAGCAGGCCCATCTCCAGCAGCCCTGGAGCTTCAGAGGAAAACTCCCCCCTTGTCCAGGATCCCTGCTCCAGCAGAACCACAGCTGGCACTGCAGGAGGGCTGAGCCACCATGGAATGGGACTGCTGCCACCACCCTGACCCACAGGGGGTCAGCTCCTGCTCTGACTCTGGCAGTGTTGGTTTGTATTACTGCATTTGTATTTTATTTCTATTTTTTCCCTAATAAGAACTGTTATTCCTACTCTCCCATATCTTTGCCTGAGAGCCTCTTGATTTCAAAATGATAATAATTCAGAGGTACAGGGTTTACATTTTCCATTTCAAGGGAGCCTCCTGCCTTCCTTAGCAGACACCTGACTTTTCAAACCAAGACGAGTGTCCAGGCTGCAGCAGCCACTCCAGCTGTGCAAAGACAATTCAAAGTGTTGCACTGTGTTAAAGTCCCAGAGTTATGAACACAAACTCTTCACTATTCCTTAGAAAATTAATGCAGCATTACAGATGGTTGTCTGGCTGGCCTTTATTGTGTTTGGGAAAGAATTGGGTTTAATGCTTTAATAGGTCTCCAATATTCCCCTGTCATTTCCTTACTTTATTAGGCACTATTTCCTGCAAAGAGGCTCACAAATGAATTTGAGGAAAGCTAATGTGCTGCTCTAATGACAGATTGCTTTCAGGGCTGATCTCAAGGAACTTTCTTCCCATCTCACTAATGAATCACAGTCATTCAATAGTGGCCTGTTGGATAGATATGGGAAGTGCTCTCTGCTTTAAAGCTTTCCCAACGTGAGGAATGATCTTAGGGCCACAATATCATCAAACAAAAATAGGATATTGTCACAGAGGCTCCGATTAATATTATTATAATGAAGCCAGGCATTATGTCCTTCAAAAAACAGAGAGAAAACATCAGCATGTATGCACTATTTGCCTTTAATCAGAGACACACTGACAATGCTTGAAATGCCAATAGTTTTATAGATTGCTGTGCACTTTAATACTTTTTTCTCTGCCTTTTTTTTTCCTTTAAGAGATGAAATCCACAGCAGCAGCATGACAGAAGATATATTAAACCAGTCAGTGAAGCCATGAAGACAGAAACTCTGTCTTTCAGCAGTAATAACAGAAATTCAAAGTAGGTTTCATGAACAGAGAAAAGTGTCTGACTCCAACAGCAGCATTCTCCCTGCATCTCCTGTAAATCAAAACTATTCCATAATATTGAGGATTTATATGCCCTGGACTATATTTTCAAGTTCTTCTACACATTGTTATACACAAAGTTTTTATACACAATGTTTGTTATGCACAAAGCTGATAAACCAACTTTTCATTATTAAGTTAAACCAATTGTTTAACAATTTTGCAAAAACTAGAATTCAAAGAAAACTCATCAGAGTTCACTTATTTAATACTCACTGATTAATTAAAATGTTTTTACTCTAACCCCCTTCCCCCTTTAGATTCTTATTGTCAAAGAAAAAAAAAAAAAGAACCACATGCTCTTATATTTTTCTTCTGTAGGATTCCACATAATTTTTTCTTGATATCTTTTGTTTTCCAGAGACAGCACTCTGTGGCTGTTATTATTAAAACCACTTCATTTTGAGCTGGCCACAGCAGTGTGTGTTGTGTGAACTGTATCACTGCAGAATTGTTGCTGCAATATTTTGTGTTTAACCAGTCAAGCTTCCACTGTGTTACAGGGTCATGGAATCATTTATATTGGAAAAGGTCCTCAAGTCCAGACCTTACACTCACAATTATTCTGGTGGCCTCTTTTTGAGAAAATAACTATGGTCAGATTGCTCTTACAGGTAATGGAAGCAAAAAGAAAGGTTAACAGAAATACTGGAATGTATGAATAGCATTAACAAAAATGTGAAGATGTTTTCTTGATCACATCAGGCAGAAGCAGCTTTAATTGGTGCAGGGATAGAAAAACTAACTTGGTAAAAGTAGTTTTCCTGATGTTAATTTGGGAATTATGTCCACCAGGCTCTGCTGGTAGGACACAGGGAGAGATGGCTTTTGCATCACTTGATTTTGTGCTTTTTGGGTTTTTTTTCACTTAGTAGTGTCTTTATCTCAGCTCATGAGGTACTCCTCACTTTTGTCCATGCTGTCCTCTCCCCCATCCCACTGGGTGGGGTCAGCCTACTCCAACATGTTTCAAATCTGGTACAGCAGAGGAGTAGGAACCACTCCAGCTTAAAATCCCTTTAGACTCACTAATTGGATTTTCTTCTGAATTTGACCTGGTGATTTTTATTTTATTTTATTCTATTTTACTCTTCTAGTCCTAAAGCAGCAGGCTGCATTTTGCAAAGTCCTAAATTCCATGTGATTACCTGTCCATATTTCATATAACAAGCTGCCAGGCAAAATGAAGGTGGTGTTCAAATGACTTTTTTTCCCCCTGAGGGTCTGAAGTTATTTTGAAATGTGAACTGTGCAATTCTGTATACCAGTATTTTCTTTAATTTCTGTCATTGTATGGCACTTAAAGAATGCTTTCTGTGGTGGAGGCAGACTCTTCTAGTGCAGTATAAAATATTGTGCCTTTAAAAATAACAACTGGGAATACCAAGGAAAAATAGCAAGGGGCTGTGGAGTTTTTTACTGTAGTAATAGGATATTTTTGCAGGGCAGGGATCACATGTATCTAAATGATATAGGGAACAGAGTTAATGACAAATATTTCCTTCTCTCCTAGTTTGAAAAGATAGCCACTATGTGGTAATTGTGAAAATCCCCGACACTGAAACCCTGTGACCTCCTGGGGAAGACTCAAACAAGAAACTTTTTAGGACTGATTGTCTTTTCAAGTTTGCTCATTCCATCAAAAAAGGTATCTCCTTCCAGTTCTTTAACTTTAACTTTAACTTTACACTGACATTTTTATATTTTTCTCTCATGAACAGAAATTTTTTACTGTAGGAAATAGCAGGAATGGTTATTCATTTGAGGGTGAACTGGGAAAGTTCAGAGGAATTCCAGAGCTGCATTTGATAAATTTCCTTGTCCACTGAAAGAGAAAATAACCACTCCTATCAGTGTAGAGTTCTGAGTCAGATCAAAACCAGAAATACCCATTTTACACCCAGAGAACAGACTTTTACCTACATTAATTTACCCTCTAAAGGACAGAAGAAAGGGGAGTTTGTTTGGGGACCGTCCCCTGTGGCTGAAGGCCCTCAAAGAGAATTCCACATCACCATTCATTTCTGCCCCTGCGATTGGCCTGCAGTGAGGACCAAAACCTGGTGACAGAGGATTCATGAAAGCAGAACCCAGAAGGAGTTTTTGCCTAAAAAACTCAGCTGAACGAGTGGGATCTTCTCTAGCTGAGTTAGTGTTGCTTTGTGCTGCACAAATTTGCTGTTGACCTCTTTGGTGTCACAGGCTGTGGAAGGACAACAGCCATGTTCAGGACACAAGTGTGAAGGGAAAACTCAAATTGTGGTGCTGGTGAAGAAGTGACTGCAGTGGGCATTGCAGGTAAAAAAGAAAATCTCAAAGTTTCAGTCAACAATACTTTTTGTGTGTGAAGTTGCACATAGATTGTTTTTCTTACCTATAGTATTTTGTTATGGAGCCAAAAGAAGATTCTTTCCAAATAAATGCTTAAAACTATCTGTGGAAACCCTTTACCTTGACTTTTTATTTTCTTAAAAATAAATAACTCTGTTAGAAAAAATAATTATTAGAAAATATATTAGCACTGGATAAACACACTGTTTATTTTTGTATTTTAATAGGATCTCTTTGGACTGAGTTGCACTGTCTACAGATATTACTTGGAAATGTTTGGAAAAAGTTGAAGGTAATACACTTACAAGGCCAGAATTCCACATCATCCAGAGCAATGATGTGCCTAATTTGAAAGCATAATTAATGTCACTGTATGTACAAATTGTACTGGTTGCTGCCTAACTGACCATTACTTTTACAAATTTTTAATCTATGTACACAACTGAAGTCATTGCACAGGTTAATTAAATGCTATTGAAAATCAGATTTGGTGTAAAGGTTAGTTATATTAAATAAA
This sequence comes from Hypocryptadius cinnamomeus, assembly GCA_013400635.1. Lineage (NCBI taxonomy): Eukaryota > Metazoa > Chordata > Aves > Passeriformes > Zosteropidae > Hypocryptadius > Hypocryptadius cinnamomeus. The sequence continues at coordinate 41,846 of VYZP01069310.1, read as the reverse complement.
TATCAGGCTACTTAGGAATTATTAATTGATCAGTATTGAATGCAAGATGATATACATTTCAGAACAGGCTCCTGATGAATTTTTATGATACCACTGTTAATCATTTTTATTGCATACTTGATAGAACTGGGAGTATGCAAAGATTGATTGCTCTTAATGCCTTTGAAATAATTGGAAGAAGAAGATGAAGGTTCCCCAGGCAAGGCTGAGCTCAGGAAGAACTTGGGCAATGCCTGGACTCCAACTCAGCATCTTCTGGGGCTCCATAAAATGGTTCATGGATCCATTTTATATTCTGGTTGTTGGAAACTGAAATGCAGGGAACTCTCAGGACTTTGGGCCTGTAAGCCAAAGCTTAGAATTAAACCCAGGATTAGATCTGAGACCTTGGAAAAGGCTCCCAAACTGTGGTGTTGGAAGTGAGAATTTATAGTGGATTTATAGTTTAAAGCAGAGACACGTTAAGCTAAGTAAAGTTTAGAGTTTTAGAGTTTAAGATATAGAAAAATAAAAGTAGTTCCAGAGGTAAACAAGGAGTTTAGAATGCAGTGCTGTAGGTTTGTGTGCCATAACATGATTGGCTAAGAAAGCTCACACTGTAACATGGGTCCATAAGACAAAATATTGAAGGATTGGGTTAAATACATAAATATCCTTGTTGGCAGCGTTTTATTGGTCAATAAATCCTTAAAAGCTCTTGTAACTGAGGGTCTTGGGACCTTCTGGGCCATGCAGTGAAGCTGTGAGCTGAACCCCCCCTTCCTGCCTGTGTAGAAGATAAGAAAAATAAATCCCATCATCAAAACCAACTCAGAGGTCCCATCTCTAACTCATTCAAAACTCCTTCAAAAATCCCCATAGCTGGTTCATTGAAAGAGTAATAAAATGGAAACAAATATGTGAGGGCGGCTAAAAGATGAGTGGCACATACAAAAATACAAAGGAATTTCATGTTAAATTCACAATTATGTTTTAGATCATTAGTTATAAGATGGGTTGGCAGTTCAGTAAATTCAGATTATTTAATTATATTTATATTACATTACATATTTAATTTTTAATGACAACCATCTCCAAATATCATTGCTGTTATTGAAAGTTATGAAATTGAAGTTGTGCAATCAATGCCAGGACTTAGATACCACAGAGGTGGTGGCTCGGAAGTCAGCAGCTTGTTCCATACAGTACCACTGAATTAATTACACTCAAGGCACGTGGACAGACAATAATGGGGAGGAAAAACAA
>VYZP01069310.1:0-35432 GCA_013400635.1 Hypocryptadius cinnamomeus | reverse complement strand
AGAACAGCCAGGAGTGAAAAGCACAAGGAGTGAAAATACTGTTTGCTTTCAGAATTTAAAAGCTTCTTTTCACTCCTACAGGTGAGCAGTCAATATTTCAACACCTGGTCATGCAGAGGATATGTGGTCAGATTTTAGGATATGTGCTGTAGAAATGGAGAGGATCTTTTCATTTTGCCCTTGGAAACGTTTTCCTCAAAGCTGTACTGAAATTGCACGGACTGTAAAACACAAAACAACAACTGGTGCTAATAACCTTAATAGTGTGTAGCTTGCTGATGTGTTATGCAGTTTGTTGAGGGTGTTGACATCATGAAATAAGGCCCAACAGAAGATAACAAGTAAAAAAAAATAAAGAAATTCAAAATCAGACTGGAGAGATTAACCGAGCATATGTTGTACAACATAAACTGTGGGCAAAGTACATTTCTGTTCTGAACACAGAACGGACAGGAAAAGGAGCAATTTGGAAATTGAGCATTAGGGCAGAAATAGCTGTTTTCTCCAGTACAAGATGGGTAAAGATCCAGCCATGAAATAGAAATGAAAACTGAAATATCTTAATTACAATTTAAGCAATATCTGGACCATCTGTTGGCCATAATCAACTCCAGAACCAAACTCAGGAAGACACTGTTCGCTAAGCCCAAGTACCTTGATTTTTAAAAAAAAACAAACCTCAATCATTTTTTTTAAAATCAAATACCTTGGGTTTTTTTTTAAGGAGTTACTGAAGTATTTAAAAGGAATTGTTTGTTTGTTTTTTTTTTATTTACCAAACCTAAAATGCTGAGAGAAATTTGTAATAATATCATTACCTGAATATTTTGCCACACTGACATATTGCTCATTGTTACAACTCAAAAGGAATTTGTCATTCTTACTTAAACAGATATATGTTTGTATGATCAACCAGCTGCAAAAAATTGTGCTTATCTGAATGCTTATGAACCCAACAAGAGAACTTATGCCTCAGGAAAAATAATTGCAGAGGTAGAGGTGCTAAAAAAGAGATCTGACTTTCAAAAGATGTGCATTGTATGACTGAGAGGGTAAAACAGCATAAAGCTCACTGCAAAAAAATGGAGATTCAAGGATTGATTTCTTTACTAGGAGTGGTTTCTTTATTCGATTATTTCCACAGATCCCTGTAGCACAATCAGGCTGTTTAGAATTTAGCTAGAGTTTCTAACTGTGTTGTTTATAAAGAGCTACTCTATATATTGTCTATAAAATATATAATTTTTTTTAAAGCTGGTTTATTCTATATATGTTTATCATAAAATTAATTAAAAAATGGTCAAAACTGATTTTCTCTGATTCAGCTGATTGCTATCTAGTCATCTTGGGTTCATCTGATATGTCTTTGATGTGTACAACCTATCAGTGACCCAAAATGAAAAATTATGTCACTACCAAACAATGGAAAAGACAATAAAATCTCTTCAGTAGCACAGTGTGTTGTGTGGGGCTCAGGTAGAGTTATTTTTCCCTTTGTGTAGGGCTTTGTTTTGGATTTTTGCTGGAAATAGTGTTTGAGTAGGGGTGTTTCTGTTATTGCTGAGTGTGAGGATTGGAAGGAATTTGAGATGGGACCTCTGAGTTGTTTTTGATGATGGGATTTATTTTTCTTATCTTCTACACAGGCAGGAAGGGTGAGTTCAGCTCACAGCTTCACTGCATGGCTCAGAAGGTCCCAAGACCCTCAGTTACAAGAGCTTTTAAGGAGTTATTGACCAATAAAACACTGCCAACAAGGATATTTATGGTTTTGACACAATACTTAAATATTTTGTGTTATGGACTCATGTTCCAGTGTGAGCTTTCTTAGCCAATCATGTTATGGCACACAAACCTACAGCACTGCATTCTAAACTCCTTGTTTACCTCTGGAACTACTTTTATTTTTTCTATATCCTAAACCCTAAAACTCTAAACTTAGCTTAACATGTCTATATTATATAGTATATAATAGTATTATAGTACAATAGTATCATTAGTAGCATAATAATGTAGTTGTATTAATTTATAGTACTAATTTATAGTATTTTGTTTAAGGTATAGTATTTTAATTTATAGTGTTATTAACGTCTATAATTTATACTTAGAGATTTTTAGTAAAGGCTCCATTTTAAACTGCTGTGGCAGAACCCACAATGATGAACTTGCTATATTCTTTATTTTATCTGCTGCATCAGTGCCCCTTTCAGCCCAGGGTGCAGGAGCCTGCTGAGCTCACCAGGATGAAGTTCCCAAGGCCTGGGTGAGACAGGGACCAGCTCAGTTCTCTTGGTTTCTTCAGGAAAACCCTTCACCAGCAGAGAAGGTAATTAATCACAAGTATCCCACAAAAACAGATTGCCAACCCTTGCTAGATGGCCCATGCCTGTTATTGAGGAAGAATGGATGTAGCTGTAACACTGGGGGTAAAATCCAAATTCTTTTGAAGCCAGGACTTCAGCTAAATTTAAAATATCAGTAAGACTTTCATATAAAACTCTCTTCTTTTAACAAACTTGGTTTTAAATGATAATTTGTCTTATGTCAATGAACTCTCTGGTTTTAATTTGAATTTTCCGTTCTTAATTTGAATGTTCTGTTCTCCTTTAAAGCTTATTTCTGAGATTATTGACATTTGCATGACAAAATGTCCTTACTGTAGCCAATTTATCCATTTGGTTGTTGGTTTCTAAACTCCTACATTTATATTGTCTTCAACTGAATTGAGCATCTGATAAGACTGAGATTACAGATGAGGGAAGCTGCTTATTCTATGGCTCTTTAGCTTTTAAAAGCTAAAACAATACCATCTTTCATCAGTTTGGATATTCTTGAATTATATTGTAATTTGACTTAATGGAGAAATAATGAGAAACTGAGTGGGAGCAGAGGATGCATGCTCACCCTCTGAAATAAAAAATAAACAGTGTAGGAATTAAATAGCAAGGGACACAGAAATTACAGCAGATTCCATTGATGTCTTTTCCTCTAATAAAATGAAATATATTCTGTTCAGCCAATATGCCTGTGGTAATTGGCATCACCAATCATATTTCAAAGGAGCACTATGAATGAGATTGGCCAGAAAAGAACAGTGAATTAAATGACTGCATGTGAGGAGCACAGACAGACTTTCCCCCTCATTTATTCAAGATTGAACGTAATAACCAAGGAAAACTGATATAACTAACCACTTCTGACTCCTGTAAATTGATATGGGATGGAGCTGTCAGCTTCTAATCAGATTAAGTCCTTTCTTAGGCCATTTTTAATCTGAGTTCTACCATGAGGTTTTACTTTAGGGGAAAATCAACTGCTTGGCGTTTAGATACGAAACATTATTGATTGAATTAGATGACCAAAAGATATTCCACTGCTAACCAAACATTTCAGTTGTAGTGTGTGTACTCTGAGTGTCTTTTCACTTGTCCTTTACAGTATTTTGGATACTGTGAGGAAAATGGGAGCTGGAATATTAGATTGCCTTAAACCTGAATTTAATATTATAGCATGTTTGTTCTCTTGAGTAACTGTGGTACAGGGAAACTTTTAATATAGTCATTAACATTAGAAGTCATACACTTAGGCAGAAATGTAATTTTTATGAGGGACCTTATAATGCCTCTGTTTTGCATACAAAACCAAAAGAATACCAGGAAACACAGGAAATGCAGTAGCAACAAATAGAATCAGTTAAGGAAATAGACCAACCTTTACTGTAGCTAAAAGCTTCACATAGCTCCAAAATTTAAAATTAATAATAAAATAAAAAAAAAGTAAAAATTTTCAGACATCCAAAATGATCAGTGAGAGCTCTCAGTTATCATTCCTGGTACAATGAACTCATTTACATTCCTGATGCATTACAGATGTCAGCATTTTTCTGGGTTTACTTCTCCATCCTGCAGCTGGAGGCTTACAGTTTTCCATCTCCTTGGTTTCTCAACCTCTATAGCTTATGCTATTACAATCCCCCTTATGCTTACTTAAATCTACCTAATATCCCAATAATGCTTGAATTCTAAAACCTGATTATCCCTTCCACTTCTGCAAGGGATGAAATGATGATCCTCTTTTGAGAGGTGATGGAGGAGCAATACCAATAATCCTGGTTTTCTCTGGATTCCACTGGAGCTCTGTGCCATCAGAGGTCCCCAAGATTTTGGGGAAAAAAAATTCGAATAAAATATGTGAAAGGGATTTCATGCAGTCTCAAATGTTTGAGCAGCAAATCAGGTTTTTTATTTTCTATCTGGATCTCCTTTTGTTACTGTTGTGCAGGAATGGTTTAGCCTTTGGAATGGTGAGGGTGATGATTTAGGAAAGAGAACCTCCACTGATGTTAGGGTGGGCCAAACACCACTGAATGCCTTCCCTCCTAAACTGGGGCTGCTTTCTAAGGATATTTGAGCCATACCTTATTTTCCTTCCTTTCCAGGAGCCTTACATCTGAGAGTACAACAACTTAGAAATTCCAAAAGCCAATCTATTCTGGTTTTTTAATCTTCTTTTCTGCTGTGATTTATTTCTCCTTACTTATTAGCTTCTTTCTGGTTGTGGGCAGCTGTCAAAAATTATAAAATTTTTTGATAGTAAATTGACCAACAGACACAGTAGCACCCTGAGATTCTGATTTATTTCCTCTGAGTTCTATAGCAGCTTTTAGTCTGCAATCTGTGGGTTAAAGCCAGATTGTGATAATATGTACACTTGGTACTCTCCTGGTGATATTTTCTGGTTATATTTTTATTTATTCTGCAATTTTTCTTTTTATAGAATACAAACTAACTCCATATAATAAATGTAACTCTTTATACATTTCTATTTATGTGCTAACTTTAATTGCTCTTTCAGCATCCCAAAGCAGCAAGATTCAGCTGCCACAGACAGTGTTTTCTCCTCCAGAGAAATATAACAGCCAGGTGTTTTGATATAGGTGTTTTACATACAATCTAGAAAAGGTATGTGGCTACTAATTTATTTTTTTTCAATTAGAAATTACTAATGCCATCACAGGGGAGGTTTACAAAGTTCATTGTTATACCTTGTGACTTCAAAGAATTGATTCCTACAAGAATTCAGAAGCAAGAATTCAGTTTATTTATAGTTCCCACTAAAACAAACACACACTACTCCTGACAATAAAAGATTTTTATTTGACTTTATTAAAAATATGTTTTCCATTCTATAAGAGCCACAGATGCCTTAAAGATGGTAAATGCATGATAACATCCATTCATTTTTTCCACAGATTCAAGTTAATCTAAAAGAAATTTCTGTGACACTATTTTGGAATCAAATTAATTTTGTCCAAGCCCTGGGAAGCTTTGTCATCAAATTCATGGCTGTAACTTCCAGGGGCTGTTGTCACTTGTAATATTTTCCTTTTAGTGTGGCGTAGGCTGCTTTCTCTTCAGTAGAAAACAAGCAATAAAACTGTCAAAACAAATAGAACACAAAACCCAAAGAAGTTCTCCAAGTAAGTGAGTTAAGAAGTCTGTTACCTAGTTTTTCATGAAGTTAAAATGCATGAGAAACTTGCTTTTAATGTTCCATTCTACTTGAAAAACATGCAAATAAGAAGTGACATTGAGTTAGGATTAATAATCAAAACCTGATTGTTACTAGTTCATTACTCTTCCCTTCCCTCATTTTTCCATCTCATTTGCAAGCAGATTGCAGGTCTGATGAAAGGGTCTCATTTTGCCAGAGCACTCACTTAAATCTCACCTGCTTTCCTTAGGCAGATTTTTCCATAATTCTGTTTTCCAGTGTGGGTGAGCTAGCCACATTTAGGGTGGAAATGAAATCCCCAGGTTCTCTCTTGTTCCCCACGATATAAGCACTGGCAATTCCTCCAGAATGGCATCTCTCATTTTTAAACCTCTCTTTTCTAAAGGTACAAAAAATCATCCCTGCTATAGAAAATAATTCTTTTCTCCTGGCATGAGGAGAAAGAAATCACAGCTTGCAAAGAAATATCTATTGGCTCTCCTCATTGGATTTCTGTAATTTGAGTTTCATTTAATTTCCCATTAATACTCTGAAATGAACAAAAAAAAGAAGTACAAACCTTTGCTCTGTCCAGTTCTAAAGTAACCCAATGGTTAAGGGAAAGGCAAGTGCCTAAAGCTCCAGTACATTATCAGCTACTCGTAAAAACAAGTGTTATCATAGTTCAGTATTTAACCAAAAAGGTGTCTGAAATCAAGTCTGAATAATGAGATTTCTGTAACAAAATAAACAAAGTTGAAGGCACTTTTGTCTTCAGTTTTAAGTGAAAATTTGTCAAGTAAATTACATATATTTTCCTCAAAAATACTTCAATTTCTGAATAAATACTCCCTGTGGTTAGATCTTAAATAATAGATTGTTTGGTTAAACCATGACTAGTGGATCTGATTGCCACGTACCATAATTCTTTAACAAACCCATTCATTCCTGAAAGGCTTTTGAAAATTTGCAGCAGGTATTTGAAAGCCACAAATCAGAATGCAGTGATTTTTTTTTAGGTTAAGGAGAAGCCATGCTGTTATTAAAGTGGGAAGGTACCAGCACCTCAGAGCCTGACAGCATCCCATGGAAGATGCATTTCCTGCTGCTCCAGGAACAGGAAGGTGATGCAGAGGTAAATCAGCAGTGACAGGTCAGTGACCACAGTGCAGCCTCAAGAGAGCTCTGTTTGCCTGCACTTCTCAGGCTTTTCTTGTCTAAAGGCTTTTCCTGTCCATAATTAACAGGAGGATTCAGGAACCATCAAGCATTTATTTGCAAGGTGTTCTCAAGCAAAATAAGGAATAACTCATGCTGTGACTGAATAGCTCCCTTTCTGTGACTGGACTGACTGGCACATAAATTGAAGTTTCTGACACTTTAATGCTCCTACAGCAGCTTCAAATCAATTATAGAGGCAGAGATATACATTGCAAGATTGCAAAATATGCAAATCTAGCTCAGGAATTTGTTGTTTCTCTTATCTCTCTGGAATTTATATGCTTATGGTTCTGCTTGACAGAATAACCTTGTATTTATACATATTATCCATTATAGATAGCCTTATTCCATGGCCTTCTTTCTCTGGCTTGTTGTATGAAGAAAATTTAATTTCTTATGTATGGAGAGAGGCTGTTCAGTTTCCTTAATAGATCATTAATGTTTTGGGATGGTTTTGGGATGGTTTTCTAAATATAAAATGTTAGCATTTAGATGTAGGCTGAAAGAAGTTAAAAGAAAACAATGTTGTTCCAAACTGCTCATTTCTTAAACAATGTCTAATTTAAGAACAATGAAAAAGTCAGTATTATGATGCAGTTATGATTATTGTAGTTTTCTTTCATGCCAAAACTCTTGGCTTACTCCTAAGCCTTGCCAGCAGTGCCCATCTCTGCCTGAAGAACAGATTGCTCAGCATGTCATTAGCCAAGCAATCAATGTCCTTCTGAGCCTGTGCATAAAATCTTCAGGAATTTTTCTGTCATTTTGCCCAGCTTAGGATCAGGTTGGAAGCTGTATTTCTGGGAGAAGTTTGGCCAGAAAGAGAAATGCTGTGATTATCACATATTTAACAGCTATGACATTATCCACAGCAACATAAAAGATCCTATGTTCTCAAGGGCTTGGTTCTCAGAAAATTGTCAAAGAGGACTTCCTCCTCTGTGAACAAGAAGCAAGTTCAAACTTGAGAATTTCCTCATGCTCAGTGCCTTATCTAGCAAAGCTATGGATGTGCAGCTCACCACAGGGAAGTCAAGCTCACACACCTGGCTAAACTGAAGCCTAAGCCCAAACCAGCACCTCAGCAAGGAGAAAAACACAGAAATATGTGTTGTAAACAAAGAATGGCAGAAAAAATGGCAACCATCATGGACCTTTTTACACCCAGGAAAATGGGAATATACTAAAACCAGTACTCTTAAGTAGCTGTAGAGAAAAAGAGGTTTGTATACAGTTTACAGAACAGATCTTTGGAGAAATGCTGCCCTCCATAGAAAATATCCCAGAACTGCCCATGATTCCACAGGACTTCCTCAGAAAATGTTTTGCATTGAGGGGGGTGTAAATCTTTAACTGTTGTAAGCATTGTGGAAGGGGAGGAGGGCTCCCCGGGGAGTCCCCAGAGGGCCCCCTAAGCTGAGGGTTCGCTGGAAGCAGCAGGCAGGCAAGGAGACTCCACACGGCTGCTGAGGGTGCTGATCAGATGAGGGTTTATTGGAGGTCCCACTCCCAGGGGCAGCATGGTTACTGAGGGAGAAAGGGGGGGAAGGGGGAGGGAGGGGGAGAGAGGGAGAGCCTGGNAGAGCCTGGGGAGGGAAGGGGCCAAGAGAGGCCTGGTGTCCCTCGCACAGCTTAAGAGGGAGATTCAAAGGGGGCGCGGAATCTGATTTGGGCCAGTGGGATCACAGGTACGTGAGACTTCAGGGGAGGGTCACAGCTTGGGATGAACCGTGCATTTTGAAGGGGTGAGACAGAGCACACCATTTAACTAAAATGCAACACTGCATTTAAGTGTTTTGGGTTTTTTTGTATTGATGAGAAGGTACCTGTACACCACCTCAGGATCAAAAAGTTGTTGCAATGGAAGAAAAACTGCGAAGCAGCATGACTACCACACAAATGCAGAATCTTTCACAATTTCTGTTTTCTAGCTAAAACAATTTGTCATGCTCAGGGACAGAGCGTGATGCAGCCATTAAGAGCAGCTGTATCTTTAGGCAAGCTTAAATGCCAGCTGTCTTCACTGGGACTTTTTCCTGCTTAAAATTAAGGACGTCTTCAAATCTTGGAGAATAAAAAACTAACCTTAAGTGCTTATTTTTCAGAACCATGATGGTTAAGCCGTTCACAGTTGTTGATGTTGTTAGCATTTGCCCCAAGACAGATCACTGGCAACATGAGGCTTGATAATTCAGGTGGAAACCCATCTTATCAAATGAGATCCTGCCTGTCAGAGGTAGAGTTTTGTATCATCAGCTCACTCCCCACTGCTACCTTAGCCTGGCAATTCTGGTCTCATAAAAAACTACATTTTGAGGATTTGGTTCTTTTTCCAAGGGACATTGCCGTAGAAAATCAACAAACAGTAGTACTAATATTAGAGCAGGCTTAGTTTGAGCGTCACGTTTAATTAAAATTCCAAACCCTAGCAACGCATTCCTTTGTAAAGGAAGCACTGATTCCAAGGAACATTCTATTTTCAGAAGTCAGAAAGGAAAAAAGAAAACTTGATGTTATTCCCTTTAAGGATTCATCTTGCTCTTATTCATTATTATTAGATCCTGAAAAAAAGTAAAGGCACTACCTTAGGTGACTTTAAAGGACCTAAAATACATCAGTTGTATTTTCTTCAAAGGTGAGATTGGAAAAGTTACCATGATCATACCCGCAAGAAAAAATGGTTTAACACTAAGAAGTTACCAGTTAGAATTTTTACTTGTCTTTCTTCCTTTGATGTAAAAAAAAAAAAAAAAAAATCTTTTGAGATACGAATGTAGACTTAAAACCAGCAAAACTGCTTAAAAAATATAGTGGAAGACTTAACCTTTTGACTTGTGGCAAATGTCCCAAAACCTACTGAAAATGTTCAAGGTGATTCAGTGAAATGAGTTCCAAGAAATTGTGTCTCATCTGCAGCTAAGAGTTGAAGCAGCCCTTTAATTTGAAAGGTTTTCTCTGCATTTCCACACTCCTCCACTTTCATCCTGTGACATTCCCTTCTTTCTCCCAAACTCAGCTATTTCTCCCATCTTTGCCACCTTTGCATTTCCTGTCAGATCACTCTTTTCATTCCTGAGTCAAGCCTTCCTCAGCTGAGAGTCCCAGCAGTGAGCAGGGAAATTCTGCCTGCAGAAATGCTGTGTCAGCAGAGCCTGAGCCTGCTGCTGGAACCTTGGGAATCATGAAAGGATACATGGAAAAGATGAGAGTAAATCACTGTCAACACCTCACACCAAAAATTTTATATCAATTTATATTTTTATAAAAAATACAATTTAAAAATATTTTTATGTTTTAAAATTATATCAGTTTTTCTTGATATAAATAAGTTTTTATTTATATCAATTTTATATCAATTGTGGGTACTCATTTGCATATTCAATATTCAAACAGTGCAAAAATGAAACACTGAGAAATTCTTAGAAGATTTTTGGAAGCGATTTTTAATCAAGAATCTGGCATTTGAAAAAAAAGTAAGCAGCTCTACTGAATATTGGATCTTATATTTGCTTAACAGGAGTAAACTTATTTAGGCTATCACAATCACAAGTGGTATCATAAAAAGCTGCTCAACACTGCAAAAAACAATATAAAGGGAAATTAAATTGCCACCTGTGTCCATTCTAATAATTTAAGTATCACAGTTATTGAATGAAGAGTAGTGTTTGGTGATGCTGTTTCACCTAAAATTGGAGCTCTCTGGTGTTAGTTACTATCTGTTCTGGGTTTTCTGCTTAAAAAAAAAAAAAAAAAAAAAAAAAAAAAAACAAAAACCACTAGCCAAAGCAAAAAAAACCCCAAAAACCAAACAACAACAACAACAAAAAAAAAACCAAACAAAAGCCCAAAACAAAAACACGAAAACAAAAAACCAAAAAAAATCACCAACAAAAAAAAACCGAACCAAAAAAAACCAAAAAACAAAGTGGGATTTGTCCCACTGCAGGGCATAAGAGCTGTTTACATAGAATTCAGTAGCTGGAATATGCTAAGGAAATAGAGCCCAAAAAGCAATAGAGTACTCCACAGAATTGATGAACATTAAGTGAAGAAAACACAGATTAAAAAAGAGGTTATTTAACAATAATCAAGCACTAATAGCAGGGTTGATGATATTTCTTACACTCTCAGCTACAGATGCATTGAACCAGGTATGATAAGCCCTAAAATATATGAATAGATTTGACTATAACTGCTCAAGTTGCCATTACTACAGCTTTCATTTGGAGGTGCTTCAAGCTGGCCAGCTCCAGATAAAAGTGTTATGGCATATAACCAATCCCTCTGGCCTTTGCTGGGATGGGCAGGAGAGATTCTAACTCTATTGCTGCTAGAAATGAAGGGATGGGACTATTTTTGGGCTAAGAACCATTTATTGCTCAGATAAACATCAGTCTCAGAGGCTGTGAGATTTTAGAGGAGCAAGAGCTCGGCCACAGCTCAGAGTAGTCCCAAGTTCTTTGTTACAAGGCAACATAGAACTTTCTAACCCAATGGAAAGCTGCCACAGGGTTGATTTTGCTTTTCTAACCTATCACCTTTAGTTAATTCTGCTGCACTGTGGATACTTTTGCCCAGTGGGCTTCTGTCTCACATGCACACATCTGCTTCTGTTATAACTTCTAAACTCTTAGTTTATTCTTTACAGCCACACCTCTACACTATAAACCCTTCACCATCTTATCAGTGCAGTTTCTCACTTAAGGCATATTCTTCCTTACAACTATAGAAACGTAAGTTTATCATTTTTCTGCTTAATGTCCGTGTGTTGTATTTTTGCATCGATCCCAGCTTCTCCCAAGGCTGCAAATCAAGTCCTTCAGTGTCTGTGGAAGTTCCTGTTTTCTCAATTCCCACAAACTCCACCAGCAAAATCATGAAATGAAAAAGATCTGAAGGAAAAGTATTTTAGAGGACACAGAATAATGAAAATCGAGACTTCTCCTGAATGCAGAATGAACCAACTTTGTGGTTTAGGTGGATCCAGACCTGTTGTGCATTTCCCCATCCATGGAGCACATCCCTTCCAGAAATGCAGAGATGTGCAGAAATTCCAGATATATGTAGGAAACATCTGCAGAGAGCAGGGCATCCCTGGAAACACAGCCATGGCTCTTTGCTGTGAACTCACTGCAAAGAGTTTCCAATTAGGATTCCAGCTCATCAAGGCAGTGCCAGCAGGCTCCTGGCTGGGTAAGCCTCCAATTTTAATTGAAGTGCCTTTAGCTGGTGATAAAATCTGTCTTTTTAAACAGGCAAACTGCACAGTTCCTGTAGCAAGTTAAATTCAAGTTGGGGTTGCATCCAGGATAATTACATGGAGTTGGATCTAATTGATTTAGTTGAAACGTGGATTTTATTCACCAAAGTGCTACAAAATGTAATGATGGTTTTTTCCCATTTCCTATTTCTCTCCTCTTTTTTTTTTTTTTCTTTTTGCCATCATGTTGTTCCTTTCAGAATAATTAATTTCTAAGGAATAAGGCATGAGAAGAGTTTTCTGGTTGAAAATCTAGGTTTTTCAGAGTTTCCATATATATGGAAAATTAGTCTAAAGGCTAAACTTAATTCACATGATCCATTTTATACTGCCAAAACCATTCAGTACTGTGTGAAATTTTGAGAAATACAGTAATTTATAAAACAGTAATACCAGTGATCATTGGAGTTTCTCTATCTTCGTACACAACAAAAGAGGGAATGAGACAAAGTATATTTTTCAAAGATATTCACAAATTGAAACATGGTTTTAAAACAAGAAAATCATGACAGACTTTAGAAGTATGGAATAATCTCATTATAATACACATAGAAGTTATGTATAAATAGAAGTACAAGACAGTTTTTGTGGAGGAGTGAAAATAGAGTCTAGGCATTCTTTAAATCTCATCATATGAAAGAAATTACAATTATTAATGCAGTAACATTCTTAATTAAAGAGGTAGAATGAGGGTACCTTTTAACAGTTCCAGGCAGTTTTTAATACTCCCTTGGTGTGACTGGGACAATATGACAATATCATGAGAAAGCAATTATTGATCTGCAGTTCAAAAGCAATATTCAGGGTGAAAAAAAGATTTTTGAAATGTTCAGCATCAAAACCTAACAAATGCAGCAAAAAATTGTTCTCTGAAGTGTGCATGTTATTCAAAACAATTATTCTCTAAAGTGTGTATGTTATTAAAAACATTTTAAAATCAAATTTTTCTACCCAAAATAATCATCAGTTGAAAGTATGACCAATGCTCCATCTTCCAGCAGTGTAGTGTAAAACTTCTTCTCTGACACTTAGTGACAAAGGAATGCAATTTTATTACTTGGCCAGATAGCTCAGATTTCTGTTCACTCTTAGTAAAAACCTTTTTTTTATAACATTTATAAAACTTTATTACAGAGTTATGAGAATAAAATTGGATTTCATAACTCACATGAGATCTTGAGGGACCAGCATCTATAAGCTTTAAAATCACTATTAAACTTAGTGCCTCTATTCTATGCAAATGTGTTGGTCTTCCAATTTCTCTGAAAACTTTAATCTTATTATTTCATTCTCTGGACAGGTGAGATTGGCAGTAATTTTAAAAGTTGTTTCATTTTCTTAAAATCCTATAATTAGTTGATAAGTTAGTTGGAATTTACAGGCATATTTTTTGTGCACAAATCAGATTTGCAAGTAGGTATCTAAATCTAGGTGGTACAAATATCTCCTCACAAGGAATTTCTGGAGAGTGTTCTTGCAAATCCTGTCTCCTGTGTTATGAAGTTTAATACAAAGAATTAAATTGTATATTCTAAAACACTTCTCTAAAAGACAAGACTTATTGTAGTTCTAGATTTGAAAAGTGGAAGCAAATTAGCATGAATTATGTCATTTACCTGAGACTAAAAGCTTCACTTAATAATCATGTAAATTATGAGAGACAGAAAAAGATAATTGAATTTTGTGCCAAAGACACCAACCACATGTAGTCTTTCTTGTTTAGCACTTTTAAAAACAAGAAGTTACTATTTATAGATCCTGCAGTAATTCTAGGTGTCAGATGGTAAACACGCAAAAATAGCATATTTCAAGATATTAAATTATTATTATTATTATTTCCCAATAACTAAACACAGCCTTCTTTGAAAAGTTAAGAAATGTTACAGCATCATCTGCATCATACCCAAAATTGTTTTTAAATTAGGGATACTAGGCAAGATCCTCACCAGAGGTAAATTAGAGATGTTCCAGTTAAGTCCACCTCACTATGACTTTAAACCCTGTAATTGAAGACAATTCTGTTTCTTTTGGGGGCTGTTTTTTTTTCTGAAATGAGATTTCTGTATCATACAGATGCTAGGATCCATTAACTGCATTATTCTGAAAATCCCCTTCTCTTCAGTTCATCTCTGGGTTCTGTTAAGTAAGGCTGCACAAAACTGGTTATCCAGAGGGGAATATCCAGATTTTATCTCCAGAATCCATAGCTGAAATAACTTGCTCCCTTGTTTTAAGGAGAAATTTAAAATTCAGAGTCATGGCTAGGCCAGGCTCAACCATTTCAGGTTTCCTGAAGACAACACAGAAACAGCAAAAAATTCTGGGTAGAGATATTCAGATTAAAAAAAAAAAGAAAATGAAAAAAGAAAAAAGATTTTTTAAAAAGACTAAAGAGGGGATGAGGAAGAATATTCTCTAACTGTTTTCCCTGTTGTGTGAAAATGCAGACTGAAGGAGGATATATCCAAAGGCATGACTAAACAGAAGAATTTGGAACCCCGAGACACACGTTCCTTGAGCTGTGGATGTCTGGGTACACCTGCCTGTACCTGGTTCCAGGTAACAGCCCATTTCCCAGCTGCAGTTCAGCACTCTTCACCCATTTCATATTTTTAGCACAATTGGCTACTCTTGTATTTCCTGCTTGGATTGAGAGTTGTATCAAACTCATCCATTATCATGGGAAAACAATTTTCAACCCGTGACATGATACATCCTTACACTAAAGGCTGAAGATCTGGGACATGCTGGGATAACACACAGATATCCAAACCACGACTGAAACTGGGCCATGAAATGGTGCCATGCACGTTAGGAAGAAAACTTTCATGTAGTTTAATGCAGTTTTTAACTTAGGCTTGATAAAGCTTTTCCAAATACACAAAAGACCTGGCTGGAAGCTATGGTTCTCCAGCTTGTATTATTTAGTACGATTGAAGGAGGCATAACTCAATAGTCTAGACATGTATTTTAATTTAAATAGTTTTGATCTCATTATTTGAGATTCTGGTTAAAGTTTTTAGGGTATATTAGGAAGAAAAAATTATCAAAAAGGAACAAATAGGATGTTCTTAAAAGTCACTTTGATTCTGTTAGATCTCATTATTAAAAGTATAAAAGAGAAATCATTTTCCACAGAAAAAAGCTAAATCTGATGCCCACAGTGTTCTATTACAGAGACAGCAGTGAGTGGACAATGATAAGTCTCTGATCTTCATATTATTTTAACATAATTGAAGTTGATGGGGTTATTCTAATGTAACTGAGAGCGAGGCCCAGACTTTTGAAATACCTATTTAAAAATCATGACAGTAGTTTTAAGAACAGGAGTTTCTATAATGACACATAATTTTGATTTTTCCAGAATTAGAACCCCCTGACAGTCAAGAGGTCTGTTGACATTTGTGAGGAATTTCGAAGTAATTTGGGATGAGACCTCTGAATTGTTTTTGATGATGCAGTTTCTTTTTCTTATCTTTTATACAAGAAGAATGAGTTTGGTTCACATCTTTATAGCATAGTTTAGAAAGTCACAAAACCCCTAGTTACAAGACTTTTTAAGCGTTTATTAATTAATAAAATACTGCTAACAAAGATATTTATGTTTTTAACTTAATCCTTAAATATTTTGTCTTATGAACTTTACACTGTAAACTTTCTTAACTAATCATATTATGACACACAAACTTACAGTGCTACATTCTAAACTTCTGGTTAATGGCAAAGAACAATGAAACCTATCCTTTGTAGATGTTCTTCACCGATTTTACTTTTCTTTCTAGAAGTAGATCTCTCTAACAACACACACAAAACACCAAGAATGCTTAGGGCCCCTAAGCCCAACAATGTGACTCTTTTTGTTCAGAGTCCTTAAAATACAGAATAATGATCATTATAGATTTCTGCCTTATCCTGACATCTAAATCAAGTAGATATATTTAAATATATCTACTTTCTAGAAGTAGATAGATTTAAATCAAGTGGATACATTTAAATCAAGCACTAGTGCACTTTCTCCTATGAGCAAGGATAAAACAATTATCAATAACAGCACGCTTTTTTGGATAGGGAAATAATGTAATATCTTGAAATATGCTATTTTTGCGTGTTTACCATCTGACACCTAGAATTACTGCAGGATCTATAAATAGTAACTTCTTGTTTTTAAAAGTGCTAAACAAGAAAGACTACATGTGGTTGGTGTCTTTGGCACAAAATTCAATTATCTTTTTCTGTCTCTCATAATTTACATGATTATTAATTCCAGCAATATCTAAGTCTGGCATGGATGTAGCATGTATTTCTGTACTATTGCTGGTTTATGTATTCTTTTCCACATAAACTTCTCTGTTTGGCAGAATCTCCACTGGAGTTTTATTTGCAGTTCCTGACTCCTTTGGATTCACTGGATTCATGTACCATCTCCAATAGGAAGAAACAACCCATGCCATAAGATGCCATGGCTTTTTCTCTTACTTAAATCATAAAAATGATTCACTTACCAGGTTTAAGCAGAAATATAACTTTTATTCATAGTTCCAGCTACTCTGATATAGTGTCTGATCCTGGACATCTTTAAGAAAAGCCCCTTAACATACTGTCATATTTAGTACATCTATACATAACAGAGATTCTAACAGTTCTTTGGTTCACACAGTAGCTTTTATTAAACTATATCTTTTTAGTAGTTTCATTAAAGTAGAAAAATTGCTTTAAAGTTTATATTAAAACTTGTTTCTGATAATAAATGTAGGAAGAAGGGAATGCTTTCAGTCCTATGTACCAACAAGAGGCAGGGGAATTGTTCTAATTCCTTCTGAAATTTTTGTTACTTCTCTTATGGTAATGATGCACGAATAAACAGAGATTATTTCCTATCCCTCCCATTGCAATTTTCAGAGATTCTGTCAGGAGTGGGCTCAGGAGGAAGACCCCAAGATATGAAAGGTTAAGAAATTCTCTTTTTTTTTAAATAAAAAGGACTGGTAGGATTCAAGCTGCTTTTATATTGATCATAACACTTGCTATAGCATATTAAAAGCTACAACTGTTATTAAGAAGACAGGAAATGCACTATTGCATTTCTGAAATACATATCAAAGGAAAGTACAATAGAATACAAGCATATGTACTAAACTATAAGTCTGGGGAAATAGTATTTACTACTCTAATATTTCATCTCTCTAACAACACACACAAAACACCAAGAATGCTTAGGGCCCCTAAGCCCAACAATGTGACTCTTTTTGTTCAGAGTCCTTAAAATACAGAATAATGATCATTATCGATTTCTGCCTTATCCTGACATCTAAAACCCTCATGGAAAACACACCAGAGCAGCCTATAATGACAGCACAGAGAATGGACACTTTTAAAACCAAAAAGAAGGTAACATTAGGAGGCAACACATTATTGTTGGTTTGGGTTTTTTTTTAATTGCCATGTGGTGAATAGGGAGGCTGTGCCACATACGTCCACATCCTCCACAAGGCTGATGCAGCACTGAAAAAGCCCTTCAGAATTTATTTTTTTTATTTTTTTTTTACTATTGTAGTGAGCGTGTCCCTACTGATATCACAGCCCAAGAGTGCTGGGACACATAAAACACAACTCTGCAGTGCTGCTCTTCGGAGTCCAGCAGCTGTGTGGGTGCTGTAAGGCTGCTGAAGGAGGGGATCACGTTACTTGTGGTTTGTAACCCCTGTGCTGTCCCTGTCCTTGTCCCTTCCCTGTCCCTGCCCCGTTCCCGAGCCGGATCCTCCGGCAGCCGCTGCACGCCGCTCTCCGCGGCTCCCATGCTGCTGAGCCGGGCAGCTCAGCGCTGTCTCCTCTCCAAGTCGCGTTTTTATTGCCACACCTCTCGCTCTGCTGTCGGTCTATAAGCAGCCAGAGCACTCGGGCAGGGAGCAGGGTCACTTTTAGCAAAATGACAGTCTTTTATCCCCCCCAGATCTGCTCGCGCACGGTGTTCTGTCGGACCGCCCGGTGATGGGACAACCCTATTAATTCAGAGCATGACTCAACAATCTCAGACCCCCTCCTGGCCTTTTCCCTTCCCTCTGGAAGGGCCGGACACGCTCTCCGTTGGTCGGGCCCCCCATTTGCCGCCCGCTTTATCCATCGCCATCATCGGGCATGGCCGCCCCTCATGAGGGACGGGCCGCCCCAGCGCCGCCAGGTGGCGCCTGAGGGCCGGGCCCGTGCGCGCTGGGCGGGGCGGCCCCGCGGGCCGGGTCTGACGCGCGGAGGGGCCGGGGTCGGGCTGAGGGACCGGACTGAGGGACGGGACGGGGCAGGGCTGAGGGACCGGATTGAGGGACGGGATGGGGCTGAGAGACAGGGCGGAGGGACCGGACAGGGCTGAGAGACCGGATTGAGGGATGGGATGGGGCTTAGAGACAGGGTTGAGGGACCGGATTGAGGGACGGGACGGGGTTGAGACTGGATTGAGGGACGGGACAGGGCTGAGAGACCGGGCTGAGGGACCGGATTGAGGGACGGGACAGGGCTGAGAGACCGGGCAGGGCTGAGGGACGGGGGAGATAGGGCTGAGAGACCGGGCTGAGGGACGGGACACTGCTGAGGGGCACGGCTGAGGGACAGGGCTGAAGGCATCGCTGCCCAGCGGCGGGAAGTGAGCACTGGAGGCTTTTGTGACGGAGATCGTCTCCAGTTTATGTCCAGAGCCACTCAGTTTACTTTTTTGAAACTCCTGCAAGTTTCGGGTGGGTCATGGTAAAGATGAACCAGGGGCTGGGGATTCGCTGCTTTTGTGTGAGGAAAGGCTTTGCGTTCAGGTGCTGGTGAACATCTCAGATCTTGCTCAGATCTTGTCCTTAATATGCTCTAGTCTCGAGTTCATATATTTCAGTGGCCTCTTCCTGACTTGTGTTTTGAAGGTCTCCGCCAGACTTAGCCGAGTTGTTCCCAAGTGCACAAATACAGCTCGTCTCTAGGCGGGCAAGCGTTTAAAATGATCTGTATTCTTTGCAGGAGCCGGCCCCGGTGAGCTGTTTCATTCCCTTGGGAGCTGAAGCAGCGCTTCCCTGGGCTGTGGCAATGCAGGGAGTGCCATGGACACGGGCAGG
This sequence comes from Hypocryptadius cinnamomeus, assembly GCA_013400635.1. Lineage (NCBI taxonomy): Eukaryota > Metazoa > Chordata > Aves > Passeriformes > Zosteropidae > Hypocryptadius > Hypocryptadius cinnamomeus. The sequence continues at coordinate 16,370 of VYZP01069310.1, read as the reverse complement.
CACGCAGCAGCTCTGCTGGCTGGGCACTAAACGTTTTATGGTTTAATGTCTCCTGCGTTGAAGTTTTCTTGGACAGAGAACAATATACTCGTATCTTAAATATGGCTGCACTAAACCTTTAATGACTGATTTATTTCAAATGTGAGTTCATTAGCTCCTTTGTATACAGTGAAATAGACAGCAATTGCATTTATTTCTCAGCTGTTGCTTTTGGGGTAGCAAGGCTGCAGGGCACAGATGGGCTGAGACACTGGCTGTGGGTTGGAATATTCCTGCATCAAATGTTACTGAAATACTACTTTTCAGAGGAAGTGAACTCCTTTGAAGTGACTGTGCCTTTTTGTGTGTGTACGTTTTTGGTTTTTTTTCCTTTCTGTTTTGTGCCCAAACACCCCCCTCCCCCCTATATTTAAGGTGAGCCTTTTCTTAAAGTGATGCATTTAGGGTAGGGTATGACTCTGTCACAGTCAGCAAATACAGCACAAGTTTATGCCTTTAGGGCTTAAAAACTGATTGCAAGACAGGTTGCTCAGGCAGACATTCTCTATTTACAAGATACTCAAGGACTCCATTTTCTTAATGTGTTTTTTCTCAGCCTGTTACAGGAAGCAGTCTGCAATTTGTGTGCTATGAGTGCTCTCCATTGAGTCAGGCATAATCTGGGCTTTGACATAGTTTCTAGTGAACTGAACATATGTGAATATATATGGCCAAGTTATTTTGCCTTGCTGAAGGTGACAGTAGGTATTCTCAAATTGCTCTTTATTTGGTGTAATGAGACCTTTCTTCTCTCTCTTTGCCTCTCAGGCACACCAGAGTTATTAACCAGGGGGAAATTATATATCATCACCATTGATTTCTTTAAAAATCATCCAGCCAAGGAAGTCACTCTTCTTATGGTAACAAGAAATGAGTACGTCATCTGATGTTCTTTTCATAAGCCTAATTTAACTGCTTGAGGGGAGATAGCCTGCTTTAAAAACAACTAATTAGCATTAAATGGTTTGAATTTAAGTGTTTTGGGGGGAGAACTTTATTGGTAATGAGATAAATTTTAGCTTGACCATATAAACACACCTTGCATGTGTTTAAGCTTTCTGTTTCTCGTGTGTTTAGTCAGCTTTCACATAGACAAACTCTGGATCAGATGAGTTACTGAAACAGAGCACAGCTGTGCTGACAAGAAAAGAGCTGTGCCCACTTGTGCCAGCTGAACGTCTGTCCCCTCCGTGGTCACACTGACATTTGACTTATTTTTAAGTAGAGAATGGGATGGCTTCTAGATCAGATGGAGGATTTATTATCAGAAATGAAAGTTTTTATTTCTGCCCTGGTCTTGGCTTCTTGTGCAACCTGGAGCAAGCACATGATTCCCTTACTCTTTGTCTATAAATTGAGTATTATTAAGTTTAATTCAGTGATGCATAGAATGGGATAAATACTTAGATTAGTTGGCCTGCAGTGTCAGAGTGTGAAAATAAATACCTTTTAAAGCTGTGAGCCAGTTCCTCAGCCGGGTTAAGTTGAAATGGTTTCCCTAAACCCCTGGAGGTTTCAGGGTAGGTCCATGTGCCTCTTGGGAGGTCTTCTGGAGTTCAGCCTTTGCAAAAATACCAGGTTTTGCATACTGGAGTTGCTGCAAAAGCTGGAAGGAATCTCTAAATGTTACTTATTAATGGTCTCTATTATTAGAAGGAAAAAGGCTCGTGTTAAATTTTTGAAATTGGCAGTGCATTTAAAGCTGAAGCAAATTTGATTCTGCTGGCTGCACAGAAGTGAAATAGGTCACCATTACTACTATGGTGGGCTTTTTTTCTTTGCTTTGACAACACTCTGCAAAGCTTGAGGAGAAAAATTATACACAGCTGTAGTATACTTACTTTAATTAAAGAAAAATCTATGTCTGTATAATCTAAGGGAAGGAAATAATAAAGCTGAGGAAACACAAAAATATCTGCAGGCTACTTGACTTTGGTAAAATGACTTTGTGTTGAAAATATATATTGTACTTGCCCAATAGAATGTAAAATATTATTTATTTACTCTGTGGTGAGGGCTGACCCACTTATTTCTGTCCCATATTAAATGGTGAGGGGCATGAACACTATCTCCAGGTTAATATTTCACCGTTCTCCAAGTCTTTTTGTCCTTGTCAAATATTATACAGCTTCTGTGTATGGCTGAGCTTTTCTTGCTAGATGTGGTTAGGAGAGAAAATTAGTTTTGGTCCACACCATGTAGACCTCCAAAAGAAAAGGCCTGAGGGGGAGATTTTATTTAGTAACCCTTTGCAGCCCTGCACAGCAATCAAGTGGCTCAGCACAGCCCCAAATGCCTTTGTGCAGCTGTGGAAGGCACTGGCTGGTGTGCAGAGCTGAGCTCCAGGGTGGCCACAGCAGCACATCCCTCTCAGCCTGGACTGGCAGGACCAGCTGCAGAGGGCATGCAGCACTTCTGCTCTGGGGCTGTGCTCTAATCACACCCTGCAGGGTCCGCAGTGCCCTCTGGGCTCTGCCTGGCACACCCTGACCAGCTCAGGGTAACCAGCTGCTGTAATGTAAGTTTCTTCCATAAAGAAATGGATGGGGGTACAGTATGGGCGCCAAGCAGCACAGCACTCCATGTCCAGCTTCAGGCTCTGTATGTGCACAGAACATCTGTCTTCTACTTCCTAGGCTACTTACATCCTCGGCTAATTCTTTATATGGGATGGGTCCTTTTCTTCTCAGTCCCTGTGAGCAGCAAAGGGTGTCTGGGTGACACTGATGGAGTTCAGTTGCTTCACAGAAATGTGTTGCCTCTTGCCAACACAGGCTCCTGATGCTGTGAACGTCAGGATGTTAAGAGTAAATAATAAAAGAGGGTGGATGCACTCCATTTTCATGCAGACTGGTGGGTTGTGCAGGCAGTGGGCACTCAGCAGTCCTTAGCTTTAGGCCATCAGTGTTGGGATACACGTAGGAAGTTGTTGTTCCCAGACATCTTGTCTCTAGGCAGATACATTAAATAAGGAAAGACCAGGAGGGAGAATAAGCTGGGAACTGCAAGTCTATGCCAGGCAATGCAAGCATGTAAACTGTGCTATTTGATACTTGTAGAGAATCCAATTTTGTTTTCCCCTTTGAACTGAAGGTGATGAGAAATGATGAGCCTGGTACTGTTCCCCCACTGCAAAGTTTAAGATAAATGTCTCCACTCAGCTTGACTCCATGGGCAGGTTTTCTGTCCCTACTTTGTTCTTTATGTTTAGGCTACTTGCAACTCTCTCTGACATTCTGCTAGAAACTTCTATGGCTTTTCTTTCAACAGTAGATATTTTTAAATTACAGTGTTCTCCTTTTCCTCTTCTACATCCACCAGAGATATAAGCATCTGTGTTTTGCTAGACCTTTTGCTCTATGTTGGCTACCTTCTGTCACAGGAGGATGTTGGGTGAAAAGAATACAACTACTTTGTCCCTGTGCTTTCTCCTGTGCTGTGTCATTTTGTTCTGCTAGACAAACTGTCTTTGATTTAGTGGGGTTGAAGTATGAGTGCGTAATAGATTATCTGTCACTGGACCAAATCAATCATGGTTAACAGTGTATTGACAGGGCATACAGCAACTATCCTTGACCTGAGGTTTAAAGTACCTGTTGTCAACATCATGAGGTTCTTGCTCCTGCTTGGCATGAACTTTGAGGCAGAATATTCTTTATCAGCTCTTTTATTATAATATATGTACTGGTTTTGTCTCTGACTTTTTTTTTCTTTTTAACTATAGGTTTTAATATAGACCTCCCTTTTCATTTGTGTAGCAGAGAAGAACCCGGCCAGACAGCACTCAGAGTTTTAAAAATAAAGAGAGAGAACCTCTTTTGATTCAAATAGAAGCCACCCTTTGAACACTGAGATAACTCTAGATTTTCATTGTAGTTAGGCTGCCATTTAATTGCCCAGGCCAGGATGTTTTATGTTTTCATTTGTGGTACCTGTTTTTGGAGGGAAAGTATGGAATTATTTCTGTCCATTATGGCAGTTCCTTTGCTCCTTTACTCACTTTAGGCATTTATGCTTCAGCATTTCTTTCCCACAGCCCTAGGCACTTGTACCAGCATCATTTAATGTTATAGCCAAATGTTGCTGCTGTTTGCTGTGTAGCAGCAGGGCTGCAGTAGTTTCTGTTGGAGAAGGAGTCCTTTTCCTCCCCAGGGAGAGTGTTTTGGTGTTTGCCCCATGCTCCTGGTGATGGGGCCAGGCAGAATCGTTCTCTGGGCTGTGATGGACAGGTGAGGTAGTGCTCTTTTTCCCAGTGCTAATGGTGCTTGTCCGAATTCAGAGATCCCAGGGGTGATTTGAGCATGTGAACATCCCTGCTGAGCTTACTTAGGTTCAGTATGTGCTTAAGTGCTGTGCTGAAGTAGGAGCTTATTTTGGGTCTCCATGCATCTTTACAAAGATGAAACAGTGATGTGGAGTAAGTAAAGTAATTACTGCCAAGTGAAAAGTAAAAGACTTGGAGGAATATTATTGATGTGCTTTGCTACTCCAGGAGAAAGCAGTGTCTTTGCTGTGGTTTGGCTTGTGGTTTATGGACAAATGAAATTATATTTTGCCTACAAACAATGGTACTAAACCTTCATCTCACTTAACATCCAGATATTCACACAAGAATGACCCAGCTTCTACCAGAATGGATTTTTCCTCATTGTTCCCTGTTTTATGGAAATGGGGGCTTTTTAGCCTGGAGGAAAGGAGGCTGAGGGGAGACCTTATTATTCTCTACAGCTGCCTGAAAGGAGGTTGTGAGGATGTGGGTGTTGGTCTCTTCTCACAGGTAACAAGTGACAGGATGAGAGGAGATGGCCTCAAGTTGTGCCCGGGGAGGTTTAGATTGGGTGGAGAAAAAATTTCTTCAAAGAAAGGGATGTAGAATATTGGAATAGACTTCCCAGGGAAGTGGAGGAGGTGTTAAAAAATCATGTAGATATGTCACCTGAGGGGATTGTTTAATGGTGAACAGGGTGGTGGTACTGGGTTGATGGTTTCTCTTGGTGATCTTAAAGGTCTTTTCCAACATGAGGGATTCTACGATTCTATCCAAATGCTTTCTTGCATTGTCTCCACCCGAATGCCTTCTGCTTGCATAATTGATGATATGTTAATGTCTTTTCTGCTCCTTATCTCCCAAACAGGAGGTTTTTCGAAGAGGAAGAAGAAATATTTTCCTCTGTGGACCAGCCTGTAAATACATGCTGTTTGCAAGGATGAGGTGGTAGCTTGCTTCCTGTTTGGGTTAGAAGTGAGGAGGTTTATGGTGGATCTTAGCTCCTGCTCTTCTGTACTTGTTCCTTTTTCCTCTCTGGTCCATGTACGAAGCTCAAAGTGGGATCATGGTGCTCACTGCAAGCTGCCTGGGAGAAAATAAAATTGTGTTCCTAAGTTGCTAATCAGTTTAATCCTCAGAGCAAAAGCACAGCCAGGCACTGGAGGGTCGATCTCCACCATTTCTGCTGCTTCTGCTGGCAGTCACATTGTTGCATTCCCTGGCAGAAGGTGACACCGTGCCCTGGGGGACACTGACCTGGGGCTGGGGGAGTGCCTGGCTGCTGAGTGTCCACATCATGGTGTGCATCTGGAGCCCCACAGGACGTTTCAGATGACCAGGGCCCAGCCTCCTACTGCTGTGAAAACAGGTGGAAACTGAGCTTTTCTCACAGCTTGAAAACGTGGAGATGTGAAATATGTTTTGTACCCACAGGTATTGCTGATTTACTGGTTTTTGTGGGAATTCTTGCAGGCATGCAAAAGGGTAATTATGTGAGCCATATTCCTAGAAAAGCTTCAGACATAATTCTTAGGGTAAACAATATCAGGCACTATCAGTTGATTTGTATGTAGACATCTAAACAATAGATCATGCTTTAAGAGGATCATGTACTGCAAAACTGCAGGGTTCCAGCAGATTTATTTCTTGGGACAAAGCTGTGGAATTAAGTAATTCTGTCCTCCTGTGTTTTTCATTATATTAGTGCTTAGCTTCTGCAGACAAAACTTTAAGGAACTTTGAGCATCATCCTACAAAGACTTCAGACTGTCGTTTTGCCAAAAACTCCTAGTGAATGAACAAATTCAAAAGAAAATATCATTCATCATGATAACCTGTAGTCAAGCATAGAGGAGTTGAACTGAAAACACAGGCAAACTGCATCTTACACACTTTATATTCTTCTCATGGTGAGAATTTGAAGATACCCATCTGTTTGATTCTTTTTTTTCCCTTAGCTAGATTGTGATATCCATATATTCCTCATGTCCAGTCCAGCAGAACTGAAATATAGACCTGGCTCTGTGTGAGAGCTGTGATGGATTTTATAACTGTGTTCCAAAGTTTCACATTTCTGTGTGCCAGACCAGGGGACTGCATCTCCATTTCAGAAAAAAAATGAGCTCACAGTGTGCCTGCTGTGTGATTTGTGTGCCAGTCACACCTCTCGTCACCGTGTTCAGCACACAGGCAATGCACTCCTGTATTTTGCTTGGCTCAAGTCTGAGGAGAGCCAGGTTACTAGAAAGTGTTTAAAGTTTTTATTAATGCATTTATTATGGTGCAGTGTTGGATCATCACCTGCAGGAGCCCAGATGTGAAAAGAGTTTTGTGACATCTGCGTAGTACAGCAACTACATAGGGATGGAGCTCAAGAGGAGAACTCTGATCATTGTTTATAGTAAATATGAAACAAATAAACAGCTATTGGAGGACAAACAGGTGCTATTGTCAGGAATGGTACTGACCTTTATTTTGTTTTGGACAAAATAATGAAGTCCTTATTACCTTACATCTGTATAAAACAAAGACACAATAGATACAAAATACACAGGTCTGACCTCACTACTTCTTTACAGTGACATAACCTGATACTTCATATCCTCTCTTCCTTTAGCTAAGGTGGTTATTGTATTGACACAAGTATGGTATTGATGCAAGTAACTGAAACAACTGTAAAAACAGAGACTGGTGCAGATGAAAACGTGTTTTAAATGATTCCTCTTCTGTGCCCAAAGAACTGTTCACAATAATCATTACTATTTTTTGCATGATACCTGACTGTGCAAGGCATTGCTATTGTTAGATGTTTATTACTGTTTATTATTAATATTATTAGACATTTACTGTTAGATATTTACTGTTATCAGACATTTATCCAGTATTAGATGTTTATTAGATTATGTTATTACATATGTATCTGTTATTAGATGTTTATTATTAGATATTTATATTGATAGTTTTTTACTATTGTTAGATACTTATCTCTTATTAAATACTTGTTATTAGTAAATATTTTGAATAAAGACTCAACAAGGTAAAGGACTTGTCGAGCCTCTAAAGGGAGGAAATGATGTCTCAGGTTTAGCTTTTCTATTTTTTNGCTCTAGGGCAGCCTGCACAAGGCATCAGAGGTAGATGCAGGATGTTTTAAATTTTCAGAGAAAATGTTTTTAGTGTTACTTTTTAATGTAACAGTCAAACAGTTGCTTCTTCTCATTGCTGTGAAGGTAAATGAAAGCCTGGTGGAGGTTTCAGGAGAGGGAAAGAAGTGGATGCTTTGTATAAGTGATGCCACTGGCTGGGGTGAGGACAGAGGTGGTGGAAGTGCACACAGAGTTACAGAAGTGCATGAGCAAAAGACAAAAAGAAAGTGTTTCCAGAAATGACAGTGTTTTGTTACGGGATTTTTTTAGATGCTGTCAGAAGTTTTGGCCCTGGGTGCTGTTGCACAGAGGATGGTGTGTTAGTTCTCAGATTCAACCCAGAATTTATCTATTTCTTTTAATACTGGAGATATACAAGAACTGAAGTATAGGCTGTTTTTTTCATTTATTTGCATTTCAGCATTTCCTCATCATGCGTCACTGATGACCTGTCCTACTGTTGGTTCCCTTGTCCATTCACTAATAATAATCTCACAAGAGACCTCAACCTCATTTTCTAAATGAATTCCATGATTGCTGAACTTCACCTATGTATGAAATACTAATGCATCTCACTCCCTTCAGTCCAACTCCTCAGACATCTGCTTTTTCCTTTAGTGATTTATTTTCACACCACCTCTTCCAGCCACCAGCACAAGAGTTCAGAGCACTCTCAGCAGCTCATATCTCAGGATTTGGGTGTGACCATATGCTCCTCTCCCAATAGCTTCCCTGCAGGGTTGTGTTTCCATACAGTCCCTTTTGGTTATTCCAGATCATTGATAATGGTGCCACTGCTGAAAGAAAGCATTCAGCAGGATCAAAGTTAAACTTTGCTCAATTGAAATGCTTGTTGAGCACAAAAGAAGTGAGATTGCCAAAGGCATGAACAAATGCTGATCCTTCTCAGACTTAGGGAACTACTGAAATGCTGCTCCTTTATCATCCTTGGGGTTTGTGGGGAGAGCTTTGGATTGTTGGGAGATTTTGTGCTTTGGTTGGGCTTTGGGGGTATGGTGATACTCTGCTAGTCCTGAAGGAGCAATCAACTGATGTTCCCAGATTTTCTTTCTGGTTTCTGACCCAGAAAGGCAACTCCTTTATTGAGCAGAAGTGCATGGGACAGGGAGAACTGCAATGAACGTGGGGAGCAGAAGGAACTGAAGCACTGTAAATGCAGAGGAGCTGAGCTGGGAGGACCTCGCTGTACATCTGTGAGTGCATGGCCTCACTGCCTGCTAAGGCACTGCCTGGGAGCCCAGGGAAGCTCATGGGAGACCATTGCTCAGCTTGTCCACTGTTTCGAGGACCTATGGTGGGCTAGGGGGTTTTATTTTGTGTTACTCAGTGCTGCTGTTCTGCTGTGGTTGACCATTCTTTGTGATTTACACCTGCTCAAGTTTTCCGAGCATGGTGGAATTCCAGGCTGGTTACACAGAAGCAATCTGGGCTGCTGCGCTTCCTGGCATAAGGTCTACTAGTGGAGAGATGTGAGAAGATGAGAGAAGGCTTTGGGGTCTTTCCTTTTTCTGTGGTGGTTAAATGCCAAGGCTTTCAATAACTTCAGTTCCAGCTGGGTCGTTGGGATTCTGAACTATGCACTTCAGCATAGCTTATGGATTTTAAACCTGTCACATTGTACTTTTATTATAGATATGGTCTTGCACTTGCAAGCTGTTTTCTTGATCTTTTGCCAGCAAGGCTTTTGTAGCAGTCCTTGGAAGATGTACCGTAGCAGCTCCCTTTTATAATATCTATCATTAACACCTCTTTGGCATCTCGAAGCATTTCTTCTTTGCTGGAGATTGGAGCAGTTGATTAAGCAGCCTTTTGCTGTCCTCAGGCAATTTCTTAGTTTTCCACCTCGTTTCAAATCTACTTTTTTAGCAAAGGTCCTGAAAAAAGGTTGTGGCAGGGCAACTGCAGCCCTTACCTTCATGGTAATAATAAACTGTTTGAAAATTTTCAATCAGGCCAAAGCAGAGAGACAGCTTTAATGAGGATTTGTAGTGACCTTCTGTTTCATAGTAGGTGGATTCTGGCACATTGTCAATTTTAATTCTTACTGATCTTCCTGTGGCTTTTGATAGCAGAGATCATAAGTTTCTCTTAAAATACCTGTAGAAGCTCCTGAGCCCTGTGTGCTCCGTTCTGACATTGCTTCATTACTATTTGTCTCAGTGGTGCCAGTTTGTCACTGTAAATATCTCATCTTCTGATATTGCCCCTGTGAACTGCCAGGTTCCCCAGGGCTATGAATTGGGCGGATCCCTGGGATTGCTCTATGTATATGTGAACTACAGCTTGCATTCTCAAAACTCGTACACATTATAATCACCTGCAGAGAGGGCCATTGTGTTTATTTCTTACAACTGTTCCTATGTGTATGACAACAGAACTCGCCTGCCAAAGTGCAGACTGTAAAAGGTTGCAAAGGTAAATGCAAACAAAAATGGGCTTCTGGTTGTGTGTTATTAAATTTTGATTGACTCACATTGTTTTGGTTTTGATTGGTTTTCTTGAATTACAGAAGTAGCCTAGGTATGGGGGTGAGATTTCGTTTCTGGTTAGTCATGTAATGCTGGCGAAGTGTTTCTGGGTGCCAGTAGGCAGCAGAGGCTGGCTGCTGTTACTGGTTTGGGTAATGATCAGACTTGCTGATGGAAAACCAGCAACTTACTATTAAATCATCAGTTTTTGTTGTCTAGCAGAACTTTACTTATGGCCCATCTGTTAGAGGTGTCTGCCCAATCCTTTAGAAAAATTAAAAATTGAAGATGTGACACCTTTATTTCATGTATGGAGGGAACTTTTATAGTTAATCTGATGTTCTTATTCTTTTTTTTCTTGACTCCTAGTTATTTCTCTAGTGACTTGAGGTAGAGTTAATCTCATATTGAATGTATCTGCAGATAAACAGCTACCACTGGGCTAGATATTGTGACTGAGGATTTTTATCAGTGCAGAGACAGAATATACCTGTGACGTGATTAATTTTACCCTAAGAAGGCTTCTACGGATTTAACTATAGTTTTGAGGGTGCGAGTCCATATAAGCTTATGGTCTAAAGAGACGTAGGCTTGGGAAGGGAAAGCACAAAAAAGCAAAATGTCAAGGAGCACACAGCCTGTGTGGATGATGCTCGGTGTCACAGACCTTTGAGCAACACTGCTGGTGGTCATCTTGCCCACCAGAGAGTGTGGGCACTCAGTTTGTGGTGATTGGGAGTGGGGCTGGTCCCTAATTGATCCCTAATTGGCTCCAGCTGTGCAGCACAGGTGAATGCTATTGAAGGTAACAGTGCCCAGGGGTGCTGCCCAATCACAGGGAGCAGAGGGCACACAGGTGCACTGCATCAGCAGCAGGGCATAAAAGGGGGGCTGAAGGACAAGAGGCGCAGACATTGCAGCCTTCTGAGGTGCCATGGTGTCACTCTGTGTGGGCAGATGCCTGAAGCCTTCTGATGAGGTAAAGTGTTACTGTTTTTGGGCAAATGCTGAAAGCTTTCTGGAATTGTGTGGCAGCACTCTGTATCGTGGCTGTCTCAACTGTGCCACGTGCAGCAACAAGAGAGTGCAGCACATCTGTGGGAGGCTCCTTCTGAGGGCTGCATTGATAGAGTGGTTGGACTCTCTTCTTTTGGAGAGATACTTTTGAGGGTAAGGGAAGAGATATGGGGGAATTGGTTCCCTGAAGGGCTGCTGTGTTGCACTGCAGAGTGTCCAGAGTGTGAGAGGAGCTCTGCCAGGATTTCTTTTTGCCTGTGTCACACTGGCAGTGCATTCCTAACAGGGTGTGTCTGAGCTCCTGGTTCATGGTATCCACTCAACTAAACCAGCCCTCTTAGGAGCAGAGCTTGTTAGTCATTTACCTTCTGACTCAGTGTCTGTATCCTCAAACTGTACTTGCCTGTTTGGATCATATCTCACTTGGAAATGATTTCTAAGTTCTCTTATTCACAGCCGCTGTGGATTTAGCTGTGGGAGCTAAGTCTGACAGGGATTATGAATTGGAGTCCACCACCACCGCAGTTCACAGTCCAGGGTATTAAAGTGACCTGAAATCAATAGTGGTTTACATTATAATGTGCCTGCCTCTGAACTGGAAACTGAAGAATGGATACATCACCTGGATGTGCCCCTGTAGCTTTCAGCAGAGGGTGAGATGGCAAAATACAAGAAAGTTGAGCTTTACTTAATAGGGTTTGGAAGACCTCATAGGGAAATGCTCTTTTTTGACAGCTTGCGTGATTGTTTTCTATGTGCTTTGATTTATATTTGATGTATACTAAGCTTGAATGTATTCCTAATTTACGTATTTTCTTCAAATTTTGTAATTTTGTGTGGTTTTGCCACTTATCTCAAATTGCTATCAGCTGTAATTATCACACTGTTTTCCTAAGTACAAATGAAAATGCAAACTAAAACCAAGACAACAACCCTCCTATTCCACATGAGACAATTTCTTTGTTTAATACCCTGCTTCTAGTCAGTTATTATACAGCTCTTATCTGTGTAATTCACTGTTCTGTCTCCACCAGTGGTCAGAAAGGACAAGGCAGCAGCTTATTTAAATACACATCTAGAAGTTGTTTAATGGTTTCAAATTACTTTGACTGTTTGTAGTTTTATCTAGCTGGCATTTAATTCCTTATTGCCTAATTAAACCCAAAGAAATGGTAGTATCTGATGCTTTTGTTAAAAAAAAAACCTTTGCTAGTAGAACATTATCAGATTAAAAGAATGGATTAGTAATTTCATTAGATTTGGAATTAGACTCTGTAAACCAGTTCTGCTTCTTCTCTGAGTTCTTTTAAAGTGTGAATGTTGTAAATATTGTTCCTACGTAACAACAGTTTCATAACGTAAATTATTAGAAACGTGCTAGTGTTTCTACTTCTGCCAAACAACGCTCTGTGTTTGGTTTGGGTTTTTTTTTAGTCTCAGCCTCCCCCAGCTGGCTGAATTTCCCAAACCCCTGTGAGTGCTGTGACAGGTGGCAGGGAATTCCTCTCAGCCCTGCGATGTGGCTGCCTGAACCAACAGGTATGCTTTGTTTTCAAGGGCTGCCTTCCTGTTCCTTTCTGTCGTTGTTTTTGATGAATCTGAGGCACTGTGACCATCAGATAGCATTGTTGAGCTGTGGTGTTTAGGTCCTGTTTGTTTCCACGAAGCAGAAAGACAGCATCAAACCTTATCACCCAACTTACATATTCCCAGCACAGCTCCCCTCCCCCAGGGGTTGTGCTGGCTTTGTGTTAAATAGCATATTGATTACAAGATTACAGCATTTTGTACCTAGAAAGTGAACGGTCATGGGCTTTTACATTTCAATTGCCTGTTTATCTCTGTGGAAAATTGTACAGATTCACCGAGGAGCTGCTTGGGGTGGTTCAGCACAGCGTGGGGGGACATGACTGGGACAAAGAAGCAGCTCTGTGCTCCTTGGGGTCCTTGTACCTCCGTGTATGAACATCAGTGCAGCAGAAAAATGTCAAGGCTTTGCCTGTGTTGTCACCCATGGAAAGATGGAGTCTCTTCTTTCCTTCCTCTTGTGCTCCAGCCACTGAGGGTGATGTGGGAAACACGAAGGGTTTCTCAATCCAGGGTGCGGTAGGTGCAGTTGGGAAGGATTGCTGCTGTCCTGTGTAAGGCAAGTGGCACTGTGTCTCCAGTGGCTGCAGCCATTTCCAAAGGAGGAAAAACCATGACAGGGGTTAAAGTCAGCTCTAGCACAGCATGTTTTAGCATTAACTGCATGAAGGCATTTCCCCCATGAAGGTTGATTGTCAGGTGGATCACTCACTCCTGGGTGTGTGGTGGGTGTCTGCTCAGGATCCCTGCAGAGCCCTTTGGAGTACAACTCCAAACTGCAATATCAAAATAGGAAAGGGAAATTGCTGCTCAGATGGTGTCCACTGTGTTATTTCCTTCAAATGAAATTTAGGAGTCCAACTATGTGTGTAATTAGTCTGCAGAATTGATTTCTGGTATTTGATATCCTGGTATCAACACCAGGGATGGTTAAAAAACAATTGCTGGTCTTTGATGCAGCTCTAGAGTTTTATTTGCATTATAGCAGCAGTACCTCTTTAGAGGAAGGCAGCAAAGTCACTAGCTATTGACATACTAGAAAGAAAAGCTTCATTGAGGTATTTTGTGAGTGAGAGACATTCAAAGAATGTCTCAATATCATCAATCTCACCATTACTGCGTTGCCACAGCTAGAAATGTGGAGAATGTAGAATTAATTGAGTCTGAGTTAGGACTTTGGGCAAAGTCAAAAAGAGAATTGGGCACATTAAAATCCTGATGCTGACCTTACTCAGGAACTCAGCCTCAACCTGCTCAGTCCACAGTGCCTCTGCACTGAAAAGCTGAGCTTCTTCATTATGCAACATTTATTTTAATTCTCCTTGAATTTTACATACACAGTGATTATATAAAACAAAATAAGTGCATCTCCTAGATATGCTCAAAATAAAAAGATCTACTTATAGTGTTTTGAAATATCTGAAATTCATAACACTGCATCTCTCCAGACATCATCTGCTGATTTACAGAGTGATATTAGTAACAGAATATTTTAAAATATTTCAGATTATTAATTCAAGTCAGACCAAATGTGAAATAGGTACTTGACAATATTATATCAAGATTCAGCTGTGAAGTTATCAAAGTAAGGAAACTTGAATTTCCTTGACAGATGCTGTACTAAAATCTTGATTGGTTTTCATGCACCTAATGCCAAGAAAAGAAAAGGCTGATTACAAAAGAAAACAGCTGAAAGATATACAATTATTGTGGTTTTACATGCATAATCCATGTCATCGGGTGACTTGTGAAAAAATCAAGGCAGAGGCAAAGGGGGTTTTACAGAACCATTAAGGGGAAGAGCTGTATTCTGATTGCACTGAATTACCTGGATGTAAAGATTTGGGGTGTTTTTAAACACAGTATGTTAAACCAGATGGAATCCTTTTTCTGCTGCAAGGTGGCTAACGGTATTTTATTTTGGAAGGACTCCACAAAGTAATTATTACCCAGTTCTGTAACTGTTATAGAATGTAGGAAACTCAGAGAAAATAATAATTAAAATTTTAAATGTGTGGGTTTTGGGAGGGTTATTTTTCTTCCCTCTGAGAAAATGCAGTTGTTCAAATGCCTGCTAATTAGACTAGGGATGGTCTATATTAGATTACATTCTCCCCTTCCCAATGTATTTGAAGAGTATGTTTCAAATTATTTACAGTCTTGAATTGGTGAGATATTCCCAAATGTTTCTCTGACTTTTTTTTTCCTGCTGTTGCCTCAGATTTAATATAATTAGTTCTCTCATTTTCATTAGGTCACTCGGCTGATGTATATACCCTGAATGAAATCTTATTTCATATTTAACTATTAGTTAACCCAGCAAGATCTGATATTTATGTTGGTGTTTTAAATCCCCATCTTATGCATTTCAAATGTGTGGGGTTAGATTTGTAATGATACCTTAATTATTTGGTTTTCTTTTTATCAAATACATTGCTTTGTGGCATTGTACAGCATTTTATTACCCTTTTTAACTGTTGTTGGGCTTTTTTTTGCCATCTGATCATATTGTTTTAGAATTATTCTGAATATACACTCAAGCAGTGTACAGCACTGTTGAATCTGTACTGTTCTCCTGATTCTGGATTGATTTTTCTCTGATTCTGGATTTGTTTTGTTTTTTTTTTTCCTGAGGATTCCCTCTCCTCCTCTGTCCTTTGTCAGTCTGGTCCCTCTCAAACCTTATGGGGAGTAGGAAATAATCCTACCATTAAGATGAGGATATCCAATCTATTCTTTTTCCTCCCATGATCACAGCAGTCTCCCTTAGCAGCTAAATGTTTTGTCCTGTCAACTCTTTTGCAGATCAGGTTATTAAGGAGTAGAATATTGATTATTTAGGATGAGATTTTTAAAGCTTGCCTAGAGGGTTGCAGTGTCCAATTAGAAATTAATGACTTAGAGGCAGCTTTGAAAATCCCACCTGTAGAGTTGAAGCTTTCAAATGAGTCTGAAGTTAAGGGCCATAATGAGTGCACAAATGGTGTGATGTTTTCCTGTAACTGGAAGAAGTGTTAAATAGCAGCTCTCTATCTTCATGTCAAATAATTAAGGAAGTTAGCAGAAGTAGACTTCTGAGGAGTAAACTGCTCCTATTTTCCTTGGAGCAGGCTAACAGGCAGTTATTTAAAACTACTAAGGCACAGTGCAGCCCTGGTAATGACAAATTTTGTCTAGAAAGTCATACTATATTTGTTTGCTAAAATAGTTAATCACAAACTTTGACACAAGCCTAGAGCAAGAATAAAAGCAGGGAACATAGATGTAGATTTTTTTTTTTCTGATGGAGCAAGTGAAAAAATAATTTAAAGTTATTTTTAGGATGTAAAAGTAATAGTACATCAGCCATAAGAACAAATCTACAGTACGGTTCTGTGTGCCAAAGAGGTTTTTTTCTTTCTTTAATGATTCCAAGGGTATGGCAGGTGAATCCATTTAGCAGGTCTAATGACTGGAAAGTGGAATGTTTTTCAAATAGCATGGATGAAACGATCTGTAGCCCATCAGCCTGCAGCTGGAATGATGTCATACATGGTTCTGCTTTAATTCTTCCTGCATTGCTAAAGGGGGAATGGGGTCTGTAATATCCCCTGACTGCCTTGTTGAATGCAAATCCTTGAGCTGGAAATGGAGAGTGTTCTCTTTCTCCACATGACTAATGTTAATTTCTTTAGCAGAAAAAAATTTAATAAGTCTCTCTAATGGTAAATTACCATTTATTGTAAATGTGCCACATAAAGGAAGTAATAAGTCATTATTATTGACCTATTACTGGTCTTTCTGTTTTACCTGTAATTAAATAAAAATGTGCACTTTGAGTTAATA